>CBVK0100286359.1:0-22907 GCA_900067695.1 Picea abies
TCTCCAAATCTCCCTGGCTAGCCTCAGGGTGGCCCATATGGCCTCTCATTGGAGAATGACTGACGATGCTGCCAAATTTAACACTCCCTCTCAGCGAGGGAGTCATTCTCAGCCACACCAAGCTTGCCTCTCAGCTGCACAAACTGTCTTGAGGTCAGAGGCTTGGTCAGGATATCAACTACCTCCTCGCTCATGGCTATGTACTGTAACTTTACAGTTTTTCTCTGGACCAAGTCTCGGATGTAGTGGTACCTCATGTCAATATGTTTTGACCTATCGTGAAATATCGAGTTCTCTGTCAATTTTATGCAACTTTGATTATCACAGTGAACCATCGTCGTCTCGAGCTTGTCACCAAACAACCCAGAAACCAATTTTTTGAGCCATATTGCTTCCTTTCTAGCATCACTTGTTGCAATGTACTCAGCCTCTGTTGTACTCTGTGCAATGGATCCCTGCTTTCAGCTTGACCAAGAGATCATAGCGGATTCTAAACTGAAGCAGTATCTAAAAGTACTCTTCCAATCCACTGGGCTTCATGCCCAGTTAGCATCTTCCTACCCATGCAGAAATAAACCACCATTAGATGTATATCTCAAACCATAAGTAATGGTCCCTCTGAGATATCTCAATATGTGCTTTGTTGCCACCTAGTGTCTCTATCTCGGTTTAGTCATGAACTGACTCATTGCAATCACTACATAGCATATATCTAGCTTAGTGTGGATCATGTACATCAATGATCCAATCAATTGCCTATACATGGTGGGATCCACCAACTCTCAACTTGTATCATAATCATGCAGCTTCTTCAGGTTGCTAACCATCGGAGTAGACATGGATTTGCAATCCATCATACCAAACCTCTTTAGTACATCCACTGTGTATTTTCCTTGTGCCAGAAATATCTCGCCATGTCTTTTCCACACTTCCAATCCTAGGAAGTAATGCATCAATCCTAAGTATTTCATCTCGAATTATGAAGTTAGCTCCCTCTTACACCAGGCTATTAACCCTTCATTTCCTATTAGAAAGAGATCATCAACATACAGGATTAGTATAACATGTTGGTTACCTCTTACCTTGAAGTATAGATTTGCATCAGCATCACTTTTCTGAAAGCCCAAGGTTTTAAGAAAGCCATCAATCTTGTCATACCAAACTCTGGGAGCCTGCTTAAGACCATATAAGGCCTTCCTTAGCTTGCATACATGAGTGCCTTTGTTATGCAGTATAAAACCATCTGGTTGTTCCACAAAGACCTCATGTTCAATCTTTCCATTCAAGAATGTTGTTTTTACATCCATCTGATGTAGTTTCCAACCAAGTACGGAAGCCAAAGAAATAATAGCTCGAATGGAGGTATACCTAGCTACAAGAGAAAAATCCTCTTCGTAGTCGATTCCTTCTTTCTGAGTGAAGCCTCTGGCTACAAATCTTTCTTTGAACTTTTCCACACTTCTATCAGCTACATGTTTGATCTTATAGATCCATTTGGAAGAAACCACTGATTTGTCTTTTGGCCTTGGCACAATGTCCCAAACATTGTTCTTTATAATAGACCTGTATTCCTCAAGCGTTGCATCCTTCCATACTTGTAATTTATCTGCTTCTTCAAATGAATAAGGTTCAACATCACTAATGTTGCTCATCAGTGCAACATGGCCTCCAAACCTATGAGGCCTCTTCCATTCCCTGAAAGTTCCTTCAGGAGAAGCTATCCTTTCTTCTTCCTGCACTATTTATTTAAGCCACCCTGGATTCCTTTTGGCTAGAGGTTCTTCAAGAGTTATTTCTAACACTTCAACGGTTTCTTTGGGCTCATTACTTGGCCCTTCATGAGGTTCCTCCCTCTGATCATCTAACTCTTCATTTTCAGAAGAGGGTGAAGTTGGTTGAACTGCTTTTGAATCCTGTTGAAGCTCTCTGGATTTCCTAAATGTAGCTTCCTCATGGAAAGTCACATCTCTGCTTACCTCTATTTGCCTCTGACCTAGTACATAAATCCTATAAGCTTTGGAGTTCTCACTGTGCCCGACAAAAACCCCTTTCTTGCCTGAGGGTTCCATCTTTGTCCTCTTTTCCTTAGGGACATGAATATACATAGAAAATCCAAATATCCTTAGATGCCCTACCTCAGGTTTGATCACTGAGAAGATTTCTTTATGAGTCTTGTCCTTCAAAATAGCATGTGGACACCTGTTCTGAATATACACAGTAGTGGAGATAGCTTCTACCCATAAAGAATTTGGCAGATCCTGGTCAAACATCATTGCTTTCGTTACCTCACAAATAGTCTTGTTTTTCCTCTCAGCAACACCATTTTGTTGAGGGTTATATGGAATGGTCAATTGTCTCTTGATTCCTGATGACTGGCAAAAATCCTCAAACTGAAGAGATTCAAACTCTCCTCCATTGTCTGTTCTAAGCATTATGATGTGTTTCCCTATCTTCTTTTCAATAAAGGATTTATACTCTTTGAATTTATTAAATGTGTCACTTTTAGCTTTAAGAAAATATATCCAACATTTTCTTGAGTAATCATCAATAAAAATGACATAATACAAACAACCATTGAGTGAGGGAGATGACATGGGACCACATACATCAGAATGAAATAGATCTAAGATGCCCTTAGCTCTGTTGTCACTACTAGGAAATGCTTTCTTTATATTTTTACCTAGCATGCATCCCTTACAAATTTCATTTTTACTAAGAGAAATAGAGGGCATGCCACATACCATGTTTTGTAGATCTGCAAGAGCTTTGTAATGAAGATGTCCAAGTCTTTTGTGCCACAACTCATTGGAGCTAGTCGCATCATGATCCAATGCTTGAATTGACTGACCTGACACGACGTACAGTCCTCCACTGCATGTTCCAATGGGTTCTATTGTACTTAAGTGGCTACATTTAGCCCATAGTAGTGCCTTCATGTCCTTGAAGATCACCCAATATCCCTTGTCCTCAAGGGTTGCAACTGATAGTAGATTCTTCTTGAGCCCTAGAACATATAATACTTCATCAATGTGAAGTCTAGCCCCTAATTCCAATCTGAAGGAGATAGAGCCTACTCCCTCTATCTTGTAACATTTTTCATCCCCAAGCTCGACCTGCTCTGCAAAAGATTTTGTCTCGAAATCTGAGAGGATCTCCTTGTACCATGTCATGTGCTTTGATGCACCACTGTCTACTAACCAAGTTTTCAGCCCCGTGGAAACCAAACTGGATAAAGTAGAAACCAAATAATATTCTTTCCTATTTTTTTTCTCATTAGAAGAACTTTTTTTATTTCTTTTGGATTCATCATCCTTAACAGTTGAGGCATGATGCTTCCCTTTCCTAGGATATTTCTTTCTAAACCAATAATCTTTAGCAAAATGACCAACTTATTACAACTAAATCATTTAATATTAGATGTATCAATATTCTTGCCTTTGAATGTACCTTTGATGTTTGGCTTCCATTAAGAGCCTTTCTAGAAAGTGCCTTTCTTCTTTCCCTTGAATCTTGATGCTAAAGTTGAGTGCTCTTCTTTTGTTGGTTCGCTCCTGGTAGCTGTGTGACTCTCCTCCTAGAGGCAATCATGCCATAACCTCTCAAACGTGGGCTGAATCTCTCTCCCACTTACACTGGATAAGAAGGTCTCCCATGAAGAAGGAAGATCGTCAAAAATGGCCTGCACTAAATCATCATCGTCCACTGTCACCCCTGTGACCAAAAGATAATCTCTGATCTGAGCTATCCTAGAACAGAAATATGCCACTGATTCACCTTTCTCCATCTTCAAATACTTAATCTTGTGATTAAGTGCCTTCTTTTGACTTGGAGCTTGTTTCTCATACAGATTCACCAAGGTATCCATACAGTCCTTGGCAGTGATCAACAAAGTCATTGTAGGCATTATACTGTCTTTCACTGAGTCAAAGATGATTCACTTGGCCTTTGCTTGACTCTTCCTGAAAGTCGTTCTTCCTGCATTATTCGTTGGTTCCTCCACCACTTTGGTCATGTACTGCTCAAGATCATGCTCTTGCAAGATATTTGTTATATGGATCTTCCACACATTAAATTTGGTAGCTCCTTCGAGCCTATCTTCGGCCCTGACTAAAATGGAGGATGCCATGGTCTTCACATTGGAAACTTAATCAAGCTCGCTTGGATCTATGTGTACCTGTTGTTGCACTTCAACACATTTAACACACCCTATGCTCTGATACCATGTTAAATTATGAGCTTGATTTCTTATGTGGATTAATTCTTTTATTTTCTTCAATACTTTGATTCGAGCTTAATACACTTCAACAATTTCAAATCATAATCGAATAACAATAATTATGTAGATAAGTAAACATGCATATCAACAACACATATGCCCTGGGGAAACCCTGTACAAGGAGAAAAACCCCAGCAAACAATATTTCTTTATTGCATTAATAATGTAAGATCTCTTACAAATATCCACCATAAATGTACTTCTCTCAAAAAGCTTGCCAAGATGACTCTGACCTAACAAAGACTTACAAGACCTTGTTGAAATACACCTTTGATATGTTGCCTCTTTATCACTGATGTGCTCCTCTATTACTTCACCCTCAACCTGCATATGAAAACTCTGTTTCAAAATTGTGTTGCAAAACTGTATTGCAAAAATGTGTTGAGGAGAGGGTTCAACCTCTTCTTATATAGGCTGAAGACGGGAAGAGGAGAAGCTCGAAATAGTAACCTGATTGCATGCATTAGTCATAACTCAGCTTCATACTTTAGTTCGAACTTAGAACTAGACTTGAGATTGGTTACAACTCAGCATTACACTTTAGTTCGAACTTTAGAACTAGACTTGAGATTGGTTACAACTTAGCATTACACTTTAGTTCGAACTTAGAACTAGACTTGAGATTGACATTCTTTAGTTCGAACTTAGAACTAGACTTAAGACTTTAGTTGCAACTCAACATTGCACTTTAGTTCTAGACTCAAGACTTTAGTTTCAACTCAACATTACTAAAAATAGAACTAGACTCAAGACTTTAGTTGCAACTTAGCATTACACTCTAGTTCTAACACAGAACTAGACTCAAGACTTCAGTTACAACTCTTGACAAGGCAATTCAAAATTCTCTTCATGATGGATAATGTTTACATGTGCCAATGCACTAGATCAATACAACTACATCATTTGCAATATTAGGAATATCGTTTGTTTCTAGCTCATAAGAATTTTACATTCAACCTAACTTTTGCTAGAAACCTTGACTTTTGCTCATGGATCACAAAGTTTGACTAGGCTCATAGAGGTTGTATGTTCCCCCTAACTTTTGCACTAGTCTCCCTATGCTCACAGAGGTTGTACATTCCCCCTGACTTTTGCACTAGACTGTCTATGCTCACAGAGGTTGTACTTCCCCCTGACTTTTGCATTAGACCCACATAGCATCTCGTTCATCGTGACTTTTGGTTTGACTCACAGAGGTTGTACGTTCCCCCTGGCTTTTGTCAATATCTCACAAGACTGGTTGATTCTCCAAATCTCCCTGGCTAGCCTCAGGTTGGCCCATATGGCCTCTCATTGGAGAATGACTATCGATGCTGCCAAATTTAACACTTGATACATAATAAGGAAATTGATCAGGCTTTGCGTAATCTTTCTATCGACTTTAGGGAATTGGAAAATGAACTTTTCAACAAAAAAATCCGGAATGAGATTAACGTCGCCCCAATGAGAAGCTACATTGAAGAATGGCTCGAAAGCAAGTTGAAGCATATCGTCGACGAAAGGCAACATGCACTTACCATGATTCTAGTAGTCATCGACGACATCAATGAAAATGCATCAACAAACAAATAGCAAAAGGGGTCATATGTAGCATCGTTGTAAGTCTATACTAATTACATCCTGCTTTGTGTTATTCCACTTTTTTAAATAGAAATGTCTAGCCAAAGACCGATACATTTCAATTTATTATTTTCAGGTATTACACTCTACTGTACATATTCCTCTTATGGTCCACGGGAGCCCCAATCCAAGTCTATATGACAAACGCAATTAAATCACAAGGAATTTGTAAGAGACTATTATTTTTTGATATATTTCAAATAAAACATATTTATGTCCTCATAATTTTTTATCTTCCACTATGCTTATGGTCTTAGGGAGCCTCAATCCCAGTCCATATGACAAATGCATTTAAATTTTTATTTTGTCCGGCCACATATAGAGACAAAATAGACACAATTTTTCAACAGAACAAAATATATTATATACTTTCAAAAAATAATTGGGGCTGTAGACACCAACTCCATGAATACCATATGTGTTTCATGTTGCTTGCCACATCTCCGCTACAGTTTCCATTTGCCTACTTTTTCCTATCCCTCTGCATTTATTCCCAATTCAAACCGGCACGGACTAATCTGCCACTCACCACTTGTTTGGTAAAAATGTCATAACCCTTAGTGGAAGAATGGAAAAAAAATACATCAATCGTGATAATGATAAAATGTAAACATAAATACATATCAATCTATATTTGAGATGTTTGGGCAAAAATATTTGTGTGACATCTTCTTTGGTTTTACTTGGCATTAATCTCATGGCAGGGAGAAAAACGCAATAGGATAGCTTTAGAGATCGTGCAGGCAAGGCCGTTCATGTAAACATGGAGTCCTTTAAATGTATAGATAACAGTTAATTCGTGGAAATCGATTTAAAATTCGAAATGGTTGTTTGACAGCTTAGTGCACTGATACAACATTTGCTTTTAGCAACGGAAATAGTTATGAAGGAAGATTTACTTGCTAGTTATCAAGCAAGCTACTTCTTTAAATTGTACGTGAGAGTAGCTTTGTCAGGGAAGGCATTTGAAGCCCTTCCTTGCATTGGATGTGGATGTGATAGCAGTAAAAGCACTGTTGAGGTTGTTACATATTGTATGTATGTTGGATGTGGATGTGATAGCAGTAGAAGCACTGTTGAGGTTGTTACATATTGTATGTATGTGCAGTGAAGAAACCATATAATACTCAGCTGCCACCACCAACATTATTGTGTACGGTATTTTAGAACATGTACAGTGCGTAATGCAATTTGTCAGCCATGCGAACTTATGGACTAATTTTTTACTCGGTCTTTACAAGATTCTTGGGGTCATTATCTGGTGAAAGAGATAGTATTTATGTTTGGTTTTGGTTGAGTTTACACCCAGCTGAGCCTTGCTAGAGAATGCATGGAACCAAGAAGATATTAAAGACAGAAGCAGGCCTTGCTAGAGCATGCATGGAACCAAGAAGATATTAAAGACAGAAGCAGCAAAAGTTACACTGCAAAGTGGGAAGAAGGATGCACCTAATGTCCCATAGTTTATTATTTTTACTCACTAAATTCGTTTTGTTGGTTTCTGATATTCACTTTCTATGTAATTAAATTTGATTAATTTATTTATTTACATGCAATGTCAATTATTTAATTGTTTGGAATCATATAACTTTCTTCTAAACTTAGATGCACACATGTAAATCCTATCCATCCTTTTTCTTCTAAACTTAGATGCACACCTGTAAATCATGTTTATCCTTGTTGCATGGTAGCTTGCTTATCAACAAAAATGATGGTGAAAAGTTTCTAAGCTTTGTGCATGAGCAGGGACTCAAGATTTTGAATTTATTTTTTACCACTAAAAGAAGGTAACAATTGGGACATGATTTAGTATGAATAATATTAATATGTGTTATGAATGGAATTTTTCTAATTTTTCCATCAAGGAAAGAGTTATTGTTAAACTAGATCTCTTGCATCGATATAATCAATCTAACATGAACCATTTCTAAAATAATATTATGTACAGTTAATGCATGAAATTAGAATGTTGAGATTATATGAATGTGTGAGAAATTTTCTGTCTACCAAAAAATAAGATAGGAAAAACAAAAAGTTCACATAACTTCAATCAAGGTAGTAGAACTAAGTGTACAGCCTGTGAAAAAGACATCACATTTAATGAGTTCAATGAAATAGTAATACTAAAATTAAGATTCATTTTTTTAAAAATATTTATTAATAACATACCATACCTAAATTAACATTAAAAAAAAAAAAAACTACAATTACCTTCCTACCCATATTATATATGTGGTTAAGTTATTATAACAAAAGTTGTAATTAAATTAAATAAATATTTATTACTTCCTATATCATATCAGTGATATCACTGTAACAAAAGTTGTAACTGAATTAAATGAATATTTTATTACTTTCTTTATGTTTATGGAAAACTTAGATAGTGACAGGTTTTAATAAATCATAGCAGCCATAAAAACTCGATACAAAAGTTTTGACCATTCCTTTGTGTTTGTCCTATCTTGTCCCGGAAAGAAATTGGGCACTGAAACGATTTTGGATTTCCAGTTATTTTCAACTTACCTTTGGGAACGGATTACAGTAATCAAGGACAGATATCCACAGTGTTCTATGAAGTATGACATGTAGAGGAGTCTTGCAAGATAGAACAACAATTTCTATATTAAATATTAACTTCTATATTAATAGCTTTTGTTGTTTTTGAATAATGTAATAGAGAAAAAACTTAATGATAATAATTTAGAAAATTGTATCGTTAAAACATGATGTAGTGGTTTTTTTAATTGATAAATATGAAGCAATCATTTTACATTATTGAATATGTTTATTTGGTTTATGCTACTAAATACAGGTTGCAATTCTAAAGTCAGATCGAGATAGACCATGAACATGGCTATCATCATATCATTCTGCAATGGAATTTGTCTGTCTCAAATACTTTGATCTGTTTCACATATTTTAAGGTATTGATTAGATAAACACAATTGTGAAATAAAAGAAGCTAGTATTCAAGGTCCAGAAGAACATGACGTGAGAATCCGAATACAGGTTTTAAAACAATATAAGAATAAGATATACTTTGCTTGAATAGATGTAAGATATACAATGTACTCACTGACATTCACAATAATAATGATTCAAGTAACCATAAAATGGCAGAGTTACGAAGTTTTTAAACTGTAATTGTCTATTTATATTTTTAAAATTTCCACAATTTTGATGATGAACAAGTCAACCATTTCAATCCATGTCCATCACCCATTTCATTAGCTTCTCTAACTTGTTATTATGCTACATGAAAAAACGCCGAATTTGATCTGAATGTCAGGAGTGTACTACATAATAAAGAGATGTAAATATGTGGCACATGGTACGTCCATACCATACCTACCGGCTGGTAATGAAAGCATAATGTGATGCGAAGAACGAGAAAAGACTGTGTTTGAATTTATCCGATTTCACACAGTTTTATGATGTTGATGAGTTTTTTTGAATTTCTCTATGTCAAAAAGAAAAGGAATGCTTTCCTCATGAAGCGACCGGGAAGATCCCAGGAAAAGTAAGGCGGTTAACTGTTTATGTCTAGACGAGAAGACAGCCCCGTTCGATAATAGTAAGCACTTTGTCTTAAAGCTAAAAGTAAGAGAATCGTGCGGTACCTGAGCTATGCGAGAACTTATGCAGAGCCTGGGATTTATTACCAAGAAGTGTGTACAGTTCTACAGCCTTAGTTCTGAGCATCTGAAGACTGCAACTCGAACAGAAACAGGCTCGATGTTCAGAGAAATTGGTATGCGTGCCAATATCACAACGTACTTATTGAACCTAGGGTGGAATCTACAGTGAAAGAGATTTTGGTGTATATTATAATAAATTAGATTAAAATTTTAAAAATAATTAATTATAATAAAAATATATATATTTTTATTATTGTTGAAAAATTTATTATAATTAGGTTGAAAGGCGTACACCTATTGACAATGGGCACATTTAATACGTTTTTAGTTCTTAATACTTTTTTTATGGACAAGATTAAACATGCCTAGAATATTTTTAGTCTTCACAATAAACAAATGACTCTGATTTCATCCATTAACTTCCGAGCTGTTATAAAGACATCCGTTTATATGTTTACTTTTTTACATTTACCTAATCGTGTTTAAAAATTACTGTGTTCACTAACTTATTGCCAGGTCTACCTGATTAAAAATTATTAAGGTAAAAACTTTGCGTTTCATGTTTCTGCTGACTAACGTTTGGTGGACAACCTTAAGTCGCCTTTCTGCTTTCACCAGCCGCGAGTTTAGTTCTCAATTAACAGTGGAGAAAGTCCATCAGTGACTGTTATGGGGGAATGCATACTGATTCAATATCATTATTAAAGAAAAACCAGACCACCTAAAATAACCTTACTTGTGATAAAGGGTAATTATCAACTAACAGTGAAGAAAGTCCATCAATAACTATTATGGAAAAATGCATATTGATTCAATACCATTATTAAAGAAAAACCAGGCTACCTGGAATAACCTGCTAGCCGTGAATAAGGGGTAGACTTTGAATCCATGTGTCTGGATCTTGGGCTGTAGACTGCTGTTAAACTAGCTCTGCAGGAGCAATCTTAGTTTATACTCCAACACCAAATAAAACTTCACAACAAAATAAACAATACAAATTCATTTTAACTTATAATAATAATAAATATATAAACTAATATAAATTTATTTTCTTTTCGAAATAAAGTTCCAACGCCGGGTTGAACGTGTTAACCCCTCCATTGTTCCCTAATATAAATAGAAGAGAAGAAGGCAGCCGCCATATGCAAATTGGGCAATCAGATTGATTCGAAGCGGACAGACCAGCATGAGTTATTACACGTTGAATCAAGCCGCCCCATAGCCGCGTAAGGAAGGAAAGCCGCCATGTATTAGGAACGACCATCCGAATAGAACTCTAAGAGATGGGCGCGCTCAGAAACATGAGGCCTCGGACATGTGCAGACCCTAAATCGCCCAGCCCAGTGACAGAGGAACGGTTTTGTGCACTTATCTGCAAGAAAGATAGATGTATTTTTATTATTGTGAAGCTTTTTTGACATCCAGTGAAACAACAATCCAGCCTTGTCATATCCAAGTGGAAAGAATCTTTAATACTTTTTATTTCAGGTGGCACGAGACGTAATCCTGTATTGTTTGATATTGATGCATAGACAGAACATAACACATAGCAAATAGTCAATAGATTCACGATTTTGCTGTGGAAGCCTGCATACACAAACGGAATCGTGAGTTTATTGTGGAAGCTCTGGATATAGAACTCTGACAGAGGAGAATAACAGTCACACCAGGAACACTAAGGCATGGAAGTTTTATGCATTTAGCAGAGGGTATAGAGCATTTCTAGAGAACATAAGAAACATGAAGTTTAAATCTTGCTATTAGTATTGGTCAAATGGAGGTATATTTTTTTTATTATGTGTTAGTCGAATTATTATTGAGAAACGAAGATAGTGTCCTATTTTTTAAAAAATTCATAAATTTGGGAACTCGAGAAATCTTCGGAAAATTCTAGAGTTCGAAAATTCACAAATTCTGTAGTTCACGAATTATTAAAGGAATTTGGGATTTCGGAAATCTATAAATTTCGGAAAGTTATGGGTGATAAGGCAGCATTACTTGATTAGCACAGCCACAATTACGTGGTTGATTAATGTCGAAAGGTATATTAAAGCAAAATTCTCAATAGTTTAAATTTTTGACTGGTCATCCCTGCCACCAAAAGTCAGTTAGCAGAAACATGAAACACCAAGATATTTTAATATTTTTTAATCAGAAAGTTAATGGATGAAATCAGAACCATTCATTTATTGTGACTACTAAGAATATTCTAGGCATATTTAATCTCGTTCATAGAAAACTTATTAAGAACTAAAAACCTATTAAATGTGCCCATTGCCAATAGGTGTACACCTTTGACACGTAAATATATGAGGAAGGAAGTAAGAAAGTTATATAGTGGGAAAATCTATTATAATTTAATTGTTAATAAGCATAATTCAATTGTTAAAGCAGCTCTTAGTCAAGTAAAAGTAGTTTTAACTCATAAGCCAATGCCAAGAAAATATGTGCATTACTCCACATATACTAAAAAGAGAAATTATTTTAAAAAAGTTCTCATTGCACTTAGCATAGCACTTGAGTATCTTAATTTTAAAAAGAGAGTACTATTTAAGAAGTTTTATTCTAGCTTAGTATATACAATGTAATTATATAAATGACATGAACTAATAAGTATGATTAATATAATGCTATAATTTAATTAGATATAATTAACTAATAAATACGATACCCATATGGGGTGACAACCTTGGGACCACAGACACCCATGTGGAGCCTCTAATAGCATAGACATCTCGATAATGGCCAATGCACATTGGGGGAAGGACAACACTTATAAAAGAATGATGCATTAATGGTTAATGGAATCACAATGGAGCTTGTGTGAGATGGGAATTATGATGAGGTTAGGCACCAGGATGTCGGAAGAGTACCATGACAGTACAAAGCTTGTGATGAGGAGACGCGGAGTGGAATAGGCCCAAGGATGAAGGACAAAGTTGGCTATTCATGGAAAAATGTGGTGGAGAGGTAATGAGCCAAGGGTGACGTCAAAGCCTTGGGTTAAATTGAATGCATTGAGGAGACAAAAAAATGGATGAACAAGACCCTGGATGCATCTCCGAGCCATAGAAAATAAGGAAATTTGTGTGTTGTGGCAACTAAGCGGAATTCGAGGGAATTTGGTTTAGGGGGCCTCTTCCACCTTGGCTCGCTCCAACACTTCTAGTCGAGCTTGGAATTTGCAAGGGAAGTGGACAAGCGGTCGAACGGGCTTCCCTCTAGGTGATAGTGGTAGTAGTTAGTTTTGGGTTCTGTGGGGGTCTGAGATTGAGCCTGACTTGACACATTGTGAGGTGGTCATTGCTCATCTCTACAACACAATGACGTGACAAGATTTGAAAGGTGATCAAACAAAAATCAAGAGGATGAGATGGGTGGTGGATCGACCCCCACCATCTCACCATGTGGCTTGAACCAGAGTGGCACGAGCTCCTTGGGAGGTGGGATCCCATTTTAATAGCCTCTTCACGGAGTCTAAGAAGTGAGAAGCGACATCAATTGAACAGGTGGTGCATAGGAAGCGCAGGGCAACCTCAGAGGAAGAAATTATGGAAGAAGTTAAGAAAACCTCAGAGGAAGAAATTATGGAAGAAGTTAAGAAAACCTCAAAGGAAGAAATTATGGAAGAAGTTAAGAACTAGGTTCCTGACCCAGTCCAGTCATAAACTCGAGATACCAAGTATTTCAGGTTGGTTGAAACTTACTCAATAGTTGAGGCGATGGCGGTACAGGCATTGGAGAAGCAACAAGTAGAGAATAGGGCCACCCTGCATGTTATTCCTATCTTTGAGGGAAAATTTGAGCTCATATGCAAAGCATAATTTTGGGTCTGGTTCAAAATTCGTCACAAGGGAGACCTTGGAGAGACAGAGAGAGAGCCAGAAGGAATCTCCTGCTTTGAGGGGACTAAGGAGAATTCGATTATCGTGGAGGACGACCAACCAATTCCAAATTCAATAGAAAGAAGCCAAGGGCAAGGAGTCTCTCGGCCATGCAACTAATTCACAGATTTGACCTCTATTTTTCAAATTTCTTTGATTTTTGTAATGCCCCATATTTTGACCTTTGGTAGTTAGAACATTGTTGTTTACTAATCTTAATAATTCAAAGTTTAGCATTTGTTTGGAGTCGGTTAGACTTGGTTAGACATTGAGATGTGTACCTCTAGACCTAATTGTATGTTACATGATATATGCTCATGAAAAAGATAGTTATTTGATTATTTAAACATGAAAATTAAAATGGGTAAGTTCGGTACATGTATACCAATTCAAGTTATGTTGTGAATGTATAATAGATGCAATGCATGATGTAAATAGGAATACATTTCTTAATTGAGCATCGATGCAAATATGGATTCTTATATAAATTTGTGATGTATCTGCATCAATATGTGTTATTGGTGAACTAACCTACAGGATGATGAGCTATGTGATAGCCAAATGACTATAGTATTGAGGTAACTGGGATGTCGTAGACATCATGAAGATATTGTATGCTATAAGTTGTACTTACTCTTTAATTTATGATTCGAAATATTACTATGATCTATGGTAAGTGTGGTTTTGACAGGATGCACGACTTACCCAGAGTGGATGTTTGATGACGTGACTCTAAGAACAGTAGTTGCACAGTATCGCTCGATATAGGGTGTTGACCCTAGTGTTATGAGGAGGGGTGGAGGTATTTCCCATCGTTTATCCTCTGAAACCTAGAGTCGTGGGAGGGTTGTGTGAAGTCACGCTCCCCTAGACGTGTGATGACGACTGTTAGTTGCCTGTTGGGGAAGCTTGGTCGAGATGTATGACACTTCCGCTTATGGGTTCTATCTGGAGTTAGGTCAATATAGTTGACGCTCCAGCTTAGTCCAACAGAGGAAAGGATAGGATGGAAGATGGAAGTAGGTTAGGAAGGAAGGATGCTTCGATGTTAGTTGAGAATACTGATTGGGGATTAGAGATGCCACTATTGTTTACTCACTTGTTTCCTACCATGTTTAAAACCCTCTTTGATTTCCTAATGGTATTTTAAGTGTGACAATGAGTTATTGATGAATTAGTATAATTTAGTTCGTTAAGATTATTAAATGATGCATTACTTGATCTGGTGTCCTACATGTTTTGGTGATCGTATAGGAACTATGCACTAGAGGCAATGATTGTTTATCGTTAGTACATGCATAAGATATGTGTCTGCTAGCTACGCACACATAATCTACCCATGTATACTAGTATAAGTAATTAATGTATTAATTATTAAAATAAATTATTAACTATTTAATTGAATGTTTATTGAATATGTAAATTATATTGCATACAAATATCTAGAAGCATTAAATACTTCTTGACTTTGATAGATAGGTGGATGTGATGAATTAAATGAGCATGGTGGAGTGTTATGTACATTTTGGAGAAAGTTATCAAATAACATTTATTATCTAGCATGAGAATAAAGACTTTTTATTTTATTTATTGTTGTTTAATACAAGTCATTTATATTTAGTTTTATTTTCATATTTTCCCAAAATATCTAGATAAGGGAGGTGGATGGATAATGATGAGGTGGTTGAGGAGACTTGGGGAAGTGTGTATGGAAACTTGATAAATAGGGAGAAGAATATGGATGGAGAGGGGGGGGAGCATGATGAGAGGTTGTGACATTCTTGGAAGAGATGATTCTTGTGATAGTTTCCTTTGAGCATTTGTGCTTTGCTGTTCTTGGAGTCACGGGCACGGAGGGCCAAGAAACCGAAAGGTTTCTTGGAGCTAGGAAGCCGGCTAGGCTCCTAGTTGGCAGGGAGGATTCTGTTGTTTCACTTTGGGCAAGCGGGAAAAGAATGCTTGGAAGCGCCCATGACTACAGTACAACCAGTGAGATTCGACAAGCTAAGGAGGAGGTATTTTTCAGTGATATTTTGTTATTGATGTTTTGAGTATACTTATGTTTTAAGTTCTTAAATCTTAAAGTTAGCCTACTACTTATTTCATGATGTTATTAGATTTATCATTGAGAAGATGTAGAAGAAATGTGTAAATAAAAATCAATGAAATAATGCTAAAACAAAGTTGTTAATGTGTAAGTGTTTGAATAAATTGTTAATTGCTTAGCATCCTGTGGACGGGTGCAACATATGGTATCAGAGCGAGATTCGAACACTAGAGTCCAAAGGGATATGAACCATGCTTGTGTTGTGTATTTCTTTTGTTAAATTGTTCTTAACCTGTTATATAGAAACCATGATGTTGCACATAGAATCAAGTTTTGTTTTACTTGTTGGATACAATAGTCATACACATTATACACTCTATAACCTTCTATAATTATTCTGATTTTCTAAATTAGTTCAACATCCTCGTCTGTTATGCTTATAACAAGAGTGATTATGTGCAACAAGAGAAATCACTTTCAACAATAAAACTATATATTGAAATAATGCAAGGATTGTTCCATTTAATTTTGTCTCGTGTGCATAAATTGCATAAATTGGGATTAATCACTTTCAACAATAAAACTATATATTATAATGCAGGGATTGTTCCATTTAATTATGTTTCATGTGTAGATAAATTAGAATTACTAATGAAAAACATATTTTGAGGAAATAACATGTAGAATCTTTATAACTAATACAAGTGAAACATAAGATACAGTTTTAATTATTTAGCTAAACCATTCCAAGCATTAGTACATTTATCATAATCAAATAGTTTTGTTGAATAGCCTCTGCAAATCTCATCTCCATAAATTTCAATTTCATTGCACAGTTTTCCTCATCCTTTGCTATTACATCATATTATTATATATTCACAAAAATCTCAGCGAAACTGCTGCAATCAAGGATCTGTGATAGTTGAGGATCCAAAAGAAGTCAATGTGTTGAGAATAAAGACAAGCAAGAGGGAGAACACCAAATGGAACTTCAATATGGAATCCCAACTGTTGCTCGCCTTTTAATTTCGTAGTGCTGGCTCACTCACGAGGTTGGGTTTGGCCCACGCCCACCTGCTTCTGCGGTTTAGGGTTCATCGGCAGCTGCAAATGTTGTAGGTTGATAAGCGAGTAATCCAACCTTATCATAGTAGGGAGGGAGAATGAAGGTTGATAGGGCCGTTACGTTGGTGTGGTGTTTTATCCCTTCACGCACAGAATAGGCGCTAATAGAATACTTCCATGTGGGCATAAGGCCACCCACCATTATATGTTAGGTCATTAGCGCAAAGCCTGTGTGTATGTTGTACAGAGGAAAACCAGTATAAAGTCTGCTTCCATTATGAATAGAAAACCAGTTACCATTTCTGTCGGAAGATAGGCATAAATGTCAAGGGACGACTTGTCTTCTTTAGTAAGGCGTTTATCACAGGGAAACGCGAGTGTAATCCCCCATTTTCCTACATCTTTCCTTCGCCCAACCTTACACTCGTTTTTCACAGGAAAACGATGCTTCTAGATGTAATAACTAGATTGTCGTATTCACTGTCTTCACCCGTTTACTTGCAGCCGAGTACGTCAGCATGCAGAGCACAGGCAGATGTTGATTTCACGCTGTGGATTTCCATTGCAACTATGCATGATTTAATGTTCGTAGCTAATGCAGATCTCATAATCTGTAGATACGGACAACACATGACCCTGTGAACATAGATGACGGTGTCAAAAAAATCCCCGAATTCAAGTGTCATTTACGCGGACTTTCTTATAGTGTTCACATCTGTTTTTGTTTTGTTTTTTATTATAGTTTTTAGATAGTAGATAGTGCAAAAATGGATGGGAATGATCAAAATATATAATCAACCAATATAAGAGTGGGCACGTGTTTAAGCCAGATTTATAATAAAAACAAAACTAATCTCGGACATGAACAAAATAACTTCCGACTGAATATTGCAAAGCTCTTTCTGCACAACTCCAACCTTTTTAATGGTATTATGTCAGAATCAGTTTTCAAAGCTGGGTATGGCCCCAGGGCATAAATTTATGTTTGCTAGGCGCTTTAAAATCCAGTGCAGGAGTGTTCTATGGTTGAGTAACTCCATGGTAACTCCATTGGAAAAAGCCTGTGTAATGGTGATGCAATTGACATGCATAACTGAATAGCCTTAAGTAGAAGTGGTTGTAGTTGGGATCCAGGCACATCCGTCCTCTTTTTCAAAGGATAGATGTATTTTCCGACAGATTGAAAGCGCGAAGAAAACATAAGATTCTTTGAAATGAAAATCAATGCTCCTGAAGGGCGGCTAAGATCACATCAAATAGCTGGAAGGCGTGGACTTTGAGGTTTTGTAGAACGTTTTTTTTTCAATCTTTGAAAACGTATTTGACAATTTTCCACAAAATTGACGCGTCAAACGTTAATGGGATCAGAACATTAAACCATCAATTTGACGTCTAACTATTCCACCAAGTCGTCATCAACTTTGATACCTGTCCCACGATAAGGCTAATCTACGCATGGCATGCCTCGCATGGGTTGTTGGTTTCTGAGCTCATTAATGGAGTAGGTGACACCGAAAAGCAGTAGTATAAATAGTAGACTTTTTAGCTTTTTTTTTCAGCTCTATTTTTCGATCCGTTTTGTGGAGAAACCGGTCAGAATTTTAAAAGTCATCAGCCATACAAAGTTTACACAAAACCTGGATACAAAGAGAGGCAAATATATTTTGATGCGTAGATGAGAAGCATATTTTGACAATAGTTTTTAAACTAAAAGTTTAAATCGATTTCCAGTGGTTTCTATACGGTAATAATTACTTTGGTCAACTGCCTAGTGCATGGCCTGCTAAATATGTGTGTGATCACGCATGTGTATTAAAATTTATAACCCATTCATCAATTCAAGTTGCAAACATCTGTAGATCCAGATCGGGCTCCCCATCAAAAGCGTAGCCGTGATTAATGTCTTGTAGTAACTCTCACCGCCATTCATAAATTCAAGTTGCAAACATCTGTAGATCCAGATCGGACTCCCCATCAAAAGCGTGGGCGTGATTAATGTCTTGTAGTAACTCTCACCGTCATTCATAAATTCAATTTTCTTTCTTCTGAACTCTGATGGAATGTCACCATCATTCTTCTACACTCCTTGAGGTCTATTTCAGAGTAGCCTATATGGCATTTAAGTACATCATTCCAGACAGGTGTCTTTTCCAAAGTGCATTGGGCAATGTAGACTGCAGCAGCAGCCATCATCGATGGGGGAAACTTCATCATCACGTATTGCATCAAGCTCAGTTTAAACAAATTTATTATAATGTTTGAGTGGGTGGAAAAGATTGAAATCCCTAGGCTGTTAGTGATTTAAATTATTGAATTTTCTAAGCGATTAAGAATTTAATCTGTCACTTTCAAAGAGATAAAAAAAAAAAATCTTTGAGCGATTTTGGGTTTAATAAAAATTAACAAAATGCATCATCTTTTCTGTTCTCGTTTCTTCTACGAGAATTTCGTAAAATTTAGTTTTGTTTATTTAATAGTAAATTTCAAAGTGAAATTTAGTTTTGTATTATTAATAGTAAATTTCAAGTATTGAAAAATTTAGTCTTCTTTTATTGATAGTAAATTCCAAGTATTGGGAGTAAAATTTAGTCTTGTTTTATTGATAGTAAATTCCAAGTATTGAGATTTTGTATTTTCAGTGTCGTTGTATTGAGATTTTGTTTAGTTTTTTTTTTATAGTTTTATAAAAATTTAATTCCATACTCTAATTTAAAATATTGAAATTTGTATTTTCAAAATTTTATATTTTTAAATCATCAAATATCAACGGATCCATTTTGGATTATTTGAATTTTAAATCTAGTTCGAAAAAGTGCATTTCATTGGTCCCCCACCTAGCTTGCCCCCTTTCCCATGATTGATAGGATAGCACCCTCCTACTCATGGAGCGTTGCCTATTAAATACTATAGGAGTGGATTTAGATAGAAGTAAATCAAAGAAAGAAGATAAATTCCATGATACAAGTTGAGTAGAAACATATCTATCAAGAAGATTAGTGGTAAGATACAAAGTCTCTGGCATCAACCCAAACCTATAATGTACCTCAATTAACCAATTTATTAAGACTGCTCTTATTTTGGCATTAATCTCTCGTTGTCTAGGCATATAATCTGGCACACAGCTGATTTTCTCTGTTCTACGATAGAACTTGTATATATCCTCAACATATTCAACCACTGCCAATTGGTTATCAAGATCTCCTCCATCAATGTTTGGCAAGTGGTCCTCCTCTGCCTCAGTCATTTCATCATCAAAATTAAATCCACATAAGGCTACTGCACTTCGAGATGTAAGAGATGTCGTTAGTGAATGAGGCTTTGCTGTCAATAATTGAGGTTTCTCTTTGTTTCCTACAACTACAGCATTGTTATTACAAGTTGGTTTTGTCCCGTGAGGTTGTTCAATAATAACACAATCATCTGATTCATGCTTGGTCACTACATCTGTGGGAGGAATGTCCTTGCTCTTTCTAATCCTCCTTTGCTTGTTTCCCCGCATAACCTCTGCCTTTGGAATGACCATCGGTGCTTGAGTTGAAATGGCGAGTTCTGAATTACAAAAACCAAGAAAATGATTGAGTTGAAATGGCAGGTTCCGAATTACAAAAACCAAGAAAATGATTGAGTTGAAATGGTAGGCAAAATGATCGATGGTCAAGGTGCCCAACGATCATAGTAATCACATTAATATTTAAATTGTTCATCATTAAACGTATTATTAATTGAGTTGATTATGATACACTGTCATAATATACATTTTGTCATTACAAAGTTAATGAAGCAGTGGGTAGTGTCAGCGTATAATCAATGACGTCGGAAGGTTTAGCGGGGACTTTTAAAAACTTTACATAATGTTCTAGTAGCATGAAAGGAGAGGTGGGTCAACGACTTTCAAAATTCATAGCGAAGATGCCAAAGCCTTGCATGGAGGGAATTTTGGGAAATTTGATAGAGTCAAAGTAGAGAAACTTATTTAATACGAAGTAAAGAAAGGTGTATGCTCACTTGATTGACATTAAAACAATTTTGGATCCCAAGAATGCAACAGAGGGTTTTCTAATAACACCTTAAATGAATCAACAAATTGGGTGAGAGATAAATATATTTAAATATTTAAAAGAAATAATAAAATTTACTATATAATGCTAAATTATGGAAAAATCGTAAAAAAAAAAATTTCAACAAGCAATTAATAGACGGTCAAACGAAAACTCATTGCTATGTACATTGATTGGTGACAGGTACAATAAGTAGAATGTTAGATATAAAGAAGAAATTGAATCATACCATAATTAAATTATATAAAATAAAAGTAATGTATATGATAATAAATATAATGTATAAAAGTATTAAAAACAATGGGTTTTAATGGGATGAAAGTATCTTAGTGAATAAAGGCAAAATAAATAAATATGAGTTAATTTATAATGAAAAGTTAGTTAAATGATAAAGTAAGATGTATATTAGTAAAAGTATAAAGTATGCAAATTAAAAATGATATTAAAGGCAAATTCACTTATATTTTACACTCACATTATATCTACAAAACTTTTAAAGTTGTTAGATTTAGTATATCAGTTGGTTACATTGGTGATAATAATATTGGTTACATATTATTTATTGTATTAATCTATTAGTACCATTACTTATGTTATCACATTTGTTTATTATTTATTAATTTACTTATATTATTTTTATTGTTTTTATATACTTTATTTATTTATTTATTTTAAATTATATTGAGCCATAAAGATGTTGGTAAAAATTAATAATAATAAATTGATATTCAACCAAAGTTACTATAAGAGTAGGTCCTATGAGAATTTTTAATGCATTCAATGCATGGCAAAGTACATGACATTGCGAGCAAGATAATGTCTATAAAAGTACCTTGGTGTAACCATTTCAAGCTAGAACGTGGAATCTAATTCTTAGAGTGAGGAATAGATAAGTCAAAGCGTGCATTATAATTAAAGTCCAACTTGATATGTATTAAGGTTAAGGGTGATAGTATTGAAACAAATCTCGTAACCTAGAAAATATTGTGTTAACGTGGGAAACATTGCATGATGTATGACTCCATGAGGAGGTCAACAAACGCTCAAATTTTCCATAGTGTTTATGTTAGAAGTAGCAACCTATGATGGGTCCTACTCCAAATTCATGTATATTATATGATGAGTGTGTGAGAATATTTGTAACTTTTCTACTGATACTTATTCTTCAGAGAAGGAAGGTCATGTGGCAGTTTTCCATTGGCTAACAAAAGATTGCATAGATAATAGAGAATTTGGTGTGGTGTGTTATTGAAATTTTAGCTAAGTTAGGAGTGTAGCATATGAACGTTGGGTTGCTTCTATACTTAAGTATGAGTAGGAAAGGGTCTTGACCCTAGAGAGAGTGTAGTGTGAAGGAGAAAGTTGTGGATTGTACTTAATCATTATGTAGGTTAGTATGGTGATATTGACAACGTTTAGTCCCACATTCTAATGAACATTCGAATGGATATTGTAAGTGAGCCTATGTTGCGAATTTAAAAACTTTAGTTTAGAATGATAAGTGAGGTATCATGACAATGTGTTTTATTATGTCATAAAGGCATGACATGGTATATCAACCGAGTTCTATTGGTCACTATGCATGAGTCCATTGTAAGAGGGGTGAGTTATCTAAATGAGAGAACACACCTTGAAATGAATTAAAGGGTCTAGCAACAATTTTTCACTAACCCACGTGTCAACATGGTGCCCTTTATGTATAGGCATGCTTGTAATAGTGAATTGATGATAGAAAGCAGGATTTTTCCCTGATCGTGATAAAGAGAATCCTATACTAGACAATTAGCATGTTTGAGATATAATCTATACAACTTAAGAAAAGAGGGATATCTAGGACAATGGAAAAACAAACAGTGAAGTGATGACATCACATGAAAATCATTTAAGTAGTATATTAGTCAAAGTTCCTAAGCAAGGAAATTGTATGATGGCATATGTATTGTATCACTCAAGATAGAGTGATAGTAAATTCAATGATAATTGGTTATAATTACTAAGATATATTCTAGATGGAATTACATGATGGGATTAATGGAATTTATAATTGAACTCAATGTAAGATTCACTTAACTAAAGAATTGATAATAAGATAAGATTCTAATTGGCTATCAAAATAGTAGACTATACTTTAATATACAACTTAGGAAGAATAAATGTATAAGAGAAGCATGTCATTTCATTAATTTAATTACCAATGGTAATAAAATAGAGTCAAGACATAGAAAGGTGCCTACTAAATAGGCGTAGTTGCAATCAATATATTAATAGCTTCGACATGTTTTAATCAAGTCATTGTCCAATGAGGTGAGATCGGAAGAG
>CBVK0100286360.1:0-22907 GCA_900067695.1 Picea abies
CTCAAATCTCCTCTGCAAAATCTCCCACTGAACCCAGGTTTATCACAGACCCAAGATAAACTTGATCTATCAAGACCGAGCCAAACCCTCAGCAACAAAGGCATCCCTCTAAAGCCAAAAACGTGCTTTGATACCACATGTAAGTTTTAAACCTGCAAAGTAAAGTAATGCATATATATTCTTAAGCAATACAGAAATTAATCAATGGCTCATACACAGAATACACAAAGATATTTACCGGAAATCCTCAACCGGGAAAACCTTTCTTTTTCATTATATCAAATTTCACCATTCACCATACAATATATACAATGTTTTTAGGTATTCCGTAGATACCAAAATCCTAATCCCTTAATCCGGGATTAATTTACAAATCAGCTAAAAATAGCAAAAAACCGCCCAAAAAAAAAATTTCGGGGCAACGCCCCGAAATTTGCACCCACACACACACACATGCAAAGAATATAACACATACCCAACATCATGAAACCTCCATTTCATCCATAATCAGTTTGCCCATCTGCAAACCTACCCTCATTTCACCTACCTCATACAGAAACTCACCAATGGGGCCCCCACCCTTCATCAGTCTTCCAAGCACATTATGCCCTACGTGGGCCACCCATATCACATTGGGGCACTCGTTTTTGTATTTGTACATTTCTCCCCAAAATTATTCCTTATTTATTGTACAAACGCCTTTATTTCCAGTCATTACATTTTCTTTTGTTGTCACCATTGGCGACTTGCTTTCTTTTGGCCGCACGCAACCCATGTCACCCTTGGTTGGAGCATTACTTATCATCTACCCTTGCTGGCCTCATTCATCTCTTCAGAGTACTCCACAGGTCACTTACCTCTACCCTCTGAATTTGTTCACCTTGTCCCACCTCTGGCACAACTTATCACCGGTCTTGTCGTCCCCCTGACACTCGACCTTGTTACACGGTTGCGACCACTTTTTATCTCATACATCCTCCAATCAAGGGAAATCTTGAGTCTTTCCACTTCTTGAATTCATCCATGTACCTTTGCCACTTCCTCACCTCAGTAGATTCCACGAAGCCCTTTGCTTCTGGGAGTCGCGTCCCCCTTTTGTCGACATCAACACAATGTTTCGGAAGGGCGACAGTATCTTGATTCTCATTCTCCATTTAATGAGAGATCTCGGACGACACAGGGTGAAACACCATTTCTCCCTGCTATCGTTGGCCCCCATAACATTCGACGCTAACACTTTCTCATGTTATGGTGGGTCTTACTTTGTGACTATTGTAGTTATTTATCATTTGCCGAAGACCTCTAAACTTGGTAGGGCCATCAATGCCCGCATCATCGTCGCTTCTTATTACCGCGATCATTGCCTATTATTCAGAGTATGTTCCTTTGCAGAATTGTCTTCTACCTTTATCATTACCACCCCCGAGGGCACTGCAATTGTTTACACCAACACTTCAGTGATATTTTTTCAGAGTTACATAACACGAGCATGGGGCATGCCCGCCTCATTTGTACACAGTTTTCTATTTTATTTTTTTTTGCACGACTCTCAGAAGGTTGGGTCCTACCGGTTCCTTTTTTCTCCAACGGATCACTCTGCATGATCCCACTATTGCTCTCTCTTACAACACCATTCTTAGTAGAAGAAACATTGATGTATTTTGGCTATACGTATGCTCCTAACCTCATCCATTAGGGGGCATCTGTTATCACTGAAATTTCGTCCGCACATGGCGACAAGAACTCAGCATCGTCAAACAGTAATGAAGTCATTCATGGCATTGAATTAATTTCACTGCATTCCAAAGAGGTCAGAAACTATACAAAGTAGTAAAAATTGAAGAGCGCTTTACAGAAGTTGGGTGCGCGCGCACATGCGCGGAACAGAAACGTACCATGCACACATATGCACACGATGCGTGGATGTTGGCGCAAAAACCCGCACACCTGCTAAACGATGCATTTATTGAATTGGTTGGCCTCCCAATCACTTATGGATCAGCTCCCAAGCCGATTTGACCCTCAAATCTGAGCTGAATCCACATGGTAGGTTGGTCAAAGACCTAATAAAGCCCTAAAGAGCCTCTTTTCACACTACAAAGGAGTTACATAATCACCCAATGCAATGCTATAAAAAGCCATGAAGAAGCCTCATTTTCTCAAGGAATTTCATGTAGTGTTATGCTTCCTAGATTGTTTTAAGGACTCAATCCTTGACAAGACCACTTTGGCACTGTTTCATTGAGAAATTCACGTCTCCATTGAGTGAATTTGCAAAGGAGTTCTTTCATCACCATTTTTATTTTTCTTATTGTAAGTAGAGCAAGTTTGTGAGGGTGAAAGAGCCTTCCTTTGGAGGAAGAAGGGACTCATAGTCCCCTTTCTTCATTGTGCTTTGATTTCATCAATAGATCAACTTAAAAACATTGGTGATATTGGTATTTTTTTGTTTGTTATTTCTATATTCATATGCTTATAATTTTAGTTTGTTTTAGTTTAATTCTTGCTTATAGTTTTGTTTTTCTTTCTCTAACTCTTTCCTCTACAGCTATCATGCTCAACAAGACCCAACTGGGCATGTAAGCACCTCTTATTTTCTTACCAAGGTGACGAAGAGGGTGCAAACAATCATTATTCTCAATTCCTGGGAATTAGGTACATAAATTCCATTTTTGTACCAGAGTGTTCCATCAACTTCCACTTTATAATCTTCCACTTTTTGTAGCATCTTATCTTGTTGTATATTTTCTACCAATTCCATATACTTCAAATTTGCATTTATAGCTTCCAAAATTCTGCCTTTAATATTAGTTTGATACATTCTAATGGTCATAGAATGTAGTGCATGGACTCTTCTGTTGAGTGCATCAACCACTTTTTTCTCCTTTCCTTTGATATGCTTGATATCAAAGTCATACTCACAAAGGAATTCCAACCATATACTCTTCCTATGATTCAAGTTTAGTTGATCAAACAAATACTTTAGACCATTATGGTTTGTCCTTAGTTCAAGCCTCTTTTCCATGAGGTAATGTCTCCATTTCTTTAGGGCATGCACTATGGGTGCCAACTCCAAATTCTGAGTTGCATAAAGCCTTTCACGCTCTTTCAATTTTTTGGACTCATAACATATTAAAAAACCATTTTGGCTAAGGAATCTCCCTAGTCCTTCTTTGTATGCATTTGTACACACTACAAAATCTTCATTTGGATCTGCAATCCTCATGATTGGATCACTTGTTAACAACTTCTTCAATTGTTGGAATCTTCTCTCACATTCTTCTGTCCATTGAAATTTATTCTCCTTCCTTTTCAAGGAAGTGATGGGGTGAGCTATCCTTGAGAACCCTGCAATGAAACTTCTGTAATAGCCAACTAGACCCATAAAGGATCTGAATTCTATCACATTCCTCGATGTTGACCATTCTCTAATGGATTTTATATTCTCATGATCCACATATAACCCATATTTTGAAATGATATGCCCAAAATAATGGATCTTCTTTTGATAATGATATATCTCAGATGATGTTCATGTTCTTCCTCTAACTTAGAATACACCAGGATGTCATCCAAAAATCATATACTATGACGAACTTGTCTATATATTCTCTGAATACACCATTCATTAGGCACATGAAAACAACAGGTGCATTTGATGACCCAAATGACACCATTGGGAATTCATAATGACCATAACTTGTTTTGAAGGCGGTCTTGCTAATGTCTTCATCCTTTATCCTTACCTGATGGTACATTGACCTGAGATCTATTTTTGAAAATATCTTGTCATCCCTCAACTGATCAAAGAGATCATTGATCCTTGGCAAAGGATACTTGTTCTTAATAGTCACTTTGTTCAACTGTTTGAAATCGATGCACAATCTTAATGTCCCATCTTTATTTTTGACGAATAAGATCGGGGAACCCCAAGGTGACACACTTGGACATATATACCCCTTCTTCAGAAGTTCTTCAAGCTACAATTGCAGTTCTTTCAGCTCTGGTGTTCTCATTCTATAAGGAGTTTTTGACACCGAAGCTACTCTAGGCATCAAATTTATAGGGAAATCTATATCTCTCTTTGAGTGTATTCTGGGTACCTCCTGGAATAAATCTTCAAAATATTCCAGGACTGCATGATCCTCAAGATTTGGTACTTTATCCTTAGATGCTTCCTCCATGTGGGCTACAAATAGTTGACAACCTTTCCTATAGCACTTCTTTAGCTGCATTGCTAACATTTCTCTGATAGAAACTTCTATGGGAATCCCTTGGACTGTCCTATGATTTCCTTTCTCATCCAAGCAAGTGAATGCCTTGTTACGATAGTCTAAGATGGCATGATGTTGTTCCAACCAATCCATCCCAATTAGACAATCATAGGAACCTAAAGGTAAGATGTTCAATTCAACCCTTGTGCTTAGCCCGTTCATGTCCACTGGATAGGACTTAACCAACTCAATAAATTTTCTTTTGGCTCTTGTAGCCAAATGTACTAACCAAGATTTTGCATGCTTGTTTCTTGGCAATTGAAAACTTTCTACAATCTTTGGATCTATATAACTATGAATAGCCCCTGAATCAATTAAAATAGTAAAGGTGTGGTTATTGATCATACCTTCAACTTCATTCATGTTTGATTGAAACTTAGATTTCTTGTTATCTAGGGCTGTATAGATCCTTGAAATTATACTACCCATTTCCTCCACTATTTCTTCCTGTTGAACATTGTGGACAACTCTCACTTTGCCATTTTTGTGGGAACAATCTCTATACTTTTGGTCTCCCTGACAACCCCAATATTGAATGGGCATATACCTTGGTCTTTATACTCCTACCTTAGTCATTCTCTTCTCTCTATAATATGGTTGTCCATGAGGACTGTTTATGAAAAAATGAGGCTTGTTTCCCTTCTGTCTCTTCTCCTTCTTGACTCTTCTTGTCATCTCGAACCTTCCAGAAAGTGGGATTTTCTCTTTACTTCTCATATAAGCATTTTTCTCTCCTTATTGTTTCGTCCATAGTTTTAGGATCATCATACTAGATCTTGTCACTGATGGGTGATGGTAGTCCACTCAGATACCTTTGAGTTTTGATAGTCTCATCTTTGATGAGAGGAACATATTTCAGTAACTCCAAAAACCTTCATTCATATTCATCAATGGTCATGCTACCCAATTTGAGTTCAAATAACTCTTTCATATTTCTATCATAGTATCTCTTAGTCAAGTATTTATTTTCAAAATACTTTTGAATTCCTTCCAAGTAACATTTTTCTCTTTAATGTGCTTCACCTGCACAAGTTGATCCCACCACATGGATTCCTTTCCTTTAAGTTGATACATTGGGATTCTCCCTTCTACATGAGAGGAGTAATTATGTAGTTGGAAATATTTCCTCATGCCAAGAAGCCATGTCTCAACATCTTCCTCCTTCTGGTGTTCTCCATCAAATGTAGCAGGCTTAATCTTATTCATTTCTCCCTTCATTTCATCCACTCGAGGTCTCTTGTGCTTTCTAGTAGGAGATGGTATTGAAGTACTGTGTGCCCTCCTCTTAGAGTGCCATTGGGAATGATGTTGGTGTCTTCCAAAACTCCTTTATTTCCTCTTCTCACCAGGAGACCTGTGACTTCCTGATTTACTAGAGTCAATCCCCTTATCTAATCTCTTTTCTATCCTTTCCATGATCTATATAAACTTTACGTTGAATTCTCCCTATTGATCCCTGGATTTCATGAGATTTATGTTATCTGCTCGGTGATTCTGGACATCTTTCTGCAAGCTTTCAATGATTTTTATCATGTTTCCCTCGTTATCTATCTCTTCTCCATGTCCATTTGATTTCGATCCTTTGGCTCCCAAATGAACATCCATTCCTCTAGCTTCATTCTCTGAACTGAAAGCATTCTGTGCATCCCACATTTCTTCACACTCTATGATGATCCTTATCTGATTTAGTTGTTGTTTAACTATGCAAAAACAATGTTCAATCAACTAAAATTTGTCATGCCATTAGTTCTTAACAAATTCCACAGTATTCATAAACCAATCTGATTCAATAAAATGTTCAGATTTCATTCTGTGGTTCTCGAGCAATCCAAAATCCCTGCAAATCTTTTCTTTTTGAGTTTTTCTCTGTTCTATAACAATTTTTCGGGTACTAACCCCTTTCTCTTGGCCCCCAACCCATGCGATCATGGCCTGTGGCCAGGCGCTACATTGGTAGGTGATTACTCGAGACCTTGGGCCTTTGGTTTCGAAATTTTGTGCATCAACACACCTCACTTCTCCACCATTAATCTCTGAACACATCCATGTCAACTTTGGTGATGTCATTACGTCTCGTCACCTTGGCATTATGAAAATTTTGAAGGTTCTTCCTTTCGTTCCCTTATGAAACATTCATCTAGAGTGTCAAGTATCCAAATATCACAACTAGTGCCATGCACCATAGTGACCATCAGGGCCCCACCATACATACTCGAGAGGAGGTCCTTGTGGTGAAACATGAGAAACGGTTATGTGGCCCACTTAGACAGTTGACACATTTCATGTTCCCAATGGCATTTCAATCTTTGGTGGGTCCAAAACCCATTGACACGTGGAAAACATCCCATGTGTCCATGTCATTCCCGATGACATTATCATGCAACGTTACTCTGAAATTTCATCTTCGGATTTTTTTACTCTTGCTTCCTTCCGGTCTCCCAAATTCCAAATTTTCAGACTTCTTTACCCTCCGGGTATACATAGTACAACTGTCACAACTAAGGTGGTGGCACATGGCATGTCTTGGAATGTCAACATCACCCCTAGCAATGTCACCCTGCCCTGCCACGTTTGCTCTTTTTCTTCAGGACTTCGGGCTTCAAAATTTTTTGTACCAGCACACTCCACTTCTCCCTGTTGGCCCTTGGTTATGAAAGTAAGAAAAGATCAAGGAAGAAAAGGAAAAATGAAAACTGTGCGGAAGGCACAGTGACTTTTATTGGGTCAAAGTGAGAAAAAGAGAAGAAAAGATGGAGAGAAGTAAGATAAATCAAGCCGTTGAACAAGGAGATTGAGGATGACAGACCAACAAGAAAGAAGGATCGTGGACAAATCAACAAGCAGAAAAATCCACCGTTGAATTCTTTGGAACACCACACAATAACGAAGGAAAGATAGGTTGGCGAAGCCCTGAAAACGTGGGTCAAGTTGAACTAGTGTTTTAGACACCTAGTGTTTTGGTATCTATGGTTTTGACACCTAGGTTTCGGCCTAAGGATGTCGGTGAGCTATTGTAATGTATAAATAAAGGTCAAGAGGACCTGGGTTGGGTTGTTGTTGGTATTGTTTGTTCTAGTTTCGTTATTGGTATGAGAGATTATTGTGGGAGAGAGAAGTGGTAAGTGTGAGAGCCTTTTGGTATTGTAAGATCTTCAGCTAGGTGCAGAGATCAAGTCCTGCAGATGGGTGCACAGGAAGGGGAGAGACAAAGAGAAGAAGAAAGAAGATCTTCTAGCTAAGAGAACATACAAGAACTGTATGCTTCATCCTAATATACTATAAGCACAATTTTGTGGATGTAGCCTTAGAGAGGGGGTGAACCACGTATATCTTGTGTCATATGTGTGATTGATGTTTTGTTCTTAGTCATTGATATACTACTATTGCATTACTATGTTAGATATGATTGATAGTTGTGTGGAGTAGATCTAAGTTGATAAGTGATATATGCATGTTGTATTGTTCTAGTATTAGATCCACTTGATATTCCCCTTGGTTTTAGACATCTCTGTCCTGCAATCCCCCCATAGCTTCTTCGGGTGAGACTGCATCTGCTTCGTAGGTGTTGCCGAAAGGGCTAGTAGTTAGGGCTTGTTGGTGCGATATTGGAGTTGAACCCTGGGTCTACCCTTGTGCCAACAAATGGTTCTGTTTCCGAGACAAAAATCTTCTTGAGGGAATGTCAAGGCAGTTTTGATCAAAGACAGAGATTCAGAAGTGGATAGAGGATCAAGAAAAGGACTTCACTGAATCCCATAACAAGAACCCTAATCCTAGTACAAAGGATTGGTTAGGAAGATATATCTTTACTAATATACACGATATTTTCTTTGGAGGAATCCATCAAGATCTATACGAGTGGTTAGCTAGGTTAGCATATACCCAGTTTGAGATCAGATCTAGGCCACCTATGGTTTGGACATAGACTCTAATCAAGAAGTTCAAGAGTTGATAACGTCATGTCAAGAGCAGTAGATTACTGGTTTGATAGCACCATTGGAGGGTACATCAATGATTTTGTTGTTGACAGAGTAGAGTCATATAGCCAAGCCGAGAGATATTTCTTCAAGGGACCCAGAGGATAATTTTTACATTTTTTGAATTTGAGGATCAAGATGCTATTGCATGAGAAGAACATATTAAAGATGCAGTAGTTGGTTAGATTGGAGAAGTCTAATGTTCAAGAATTTAGACAGCAACAATTCCATAGAGGTTGGACATACACACAGTGGGAGAGTGTTAAGAGAAGTTCATCTTGCAAACCTATTTAAGAAGAACTATGGGGATGAAAGTTTCTACAGTGGAGAAGAGGCAGATATGATGCACAAAGAGCATTCAGAATCTGCTAGGGTAGAGGAAGGGAAAGCTGAATAGCCTCGTCGGGAAGAGCCAAAAGCTTTAGGAACTGTGTAGACTGCTGAAGTAAGTACTATTATCCCTTCTGTTGATTCAGTAGCATTAAGAAATCATATTAATCCAAGCCACCAAAGTGTTAAGAGAACTGTCACTAGTAGTCCACCACATACTCAGTTAGGAACCCTAGGAATATCTATGGCAGATGAGATGAGGCTCCCTATTTTTAGGGGAGATGGGTCTAAAGATCCTGATCAGCACTGGTTCCTATGTGAATTCTTATGGAATATTAAGAATGTCAGTGATGAAGCTATTAAAAGAACTCAGTTTATTACTACCCTAAGGGATTGCGCACTAAGCTGGTACATGAAGCTTGTCCAAGGAATTGCATAGCCTAAGCCACTGAATGAGATCAAGAATGTGTTGATTGAAGAGTTCAAGAAACACAAGTTGGATTCACAATGTATTGCAGAGATGAAAGAGATCAAGAAGAAGGTATCTGAACCCATTTGGGATTTTGATCAGAGATTCAAGACCTTAACAGGCTGATTGAATTTTTCAGATCCCAGATGAGAAAAAAAAATAATGGTTCATTAGTGCCCTCTTACCACATATTGATGCAGGAGCATCCCTCACGACAAGCAAAACCAACGTGGAAGCAGAAGCCAGTTGGAAGACGTCCAACGCAAGTTTTTGAATTTTTAAATTTTCCCCTTAAAGTTGATGCGCTAAACATACATGAGATCATTTAATTTAGGTGCCTTGGTAAAAATGTAATCAGACCTCGAGCCATACACTCTCGTCTGATATAGACATAGGCATTTATAGTAGTAGTTGCAGGTAGATAGAATTGAATTCTTAGATTAGACAGTTTTAGAGCACAGGAGGGAAACCGGATATAGACACCCTCATTTGTATCATTGTGACATTAACAACAGGAGAAAGAAGAGTCTAGATCATAGGATAATAGTAGAGAGTTGTAGAAAACACCCATGTACAAATATTGAATTAACAGAAGGAGTTGGTTCAGATTCATGGCTGTTGTGTTATTCTTTGTATGTGTGTTGAATGCTCTTCTTATGAATATTACTTCTTGTTATGCATTTGTTATTATGTTGTGTGTATGATTTCATGTGTTAATATCGAAATCTGAGAGGAAGTGGAATGAGTTTCAATTGTTTCTCTACTTGAGCAAGGATTCCTGCAAGGAGTGCAGTTGAAGTTGTCCGCAAGGAGTGCGTTGACAGAAGGCTCAGAGAGTTAACTCTTGTTCTCATACCACCAGGAGTGAGATTGGGTTATACAAGCCGTGCAAGGAGTGCACAGGCTAAGGAGAGTCTCAGTCATGAAACTGAGTGAAGTATTGAAGGAATGATGCTACGGGCATACGCAGAGTCAAGGAAGCTCGAACAGTTGAAGTGTTCGCAGGCTTGCCGCAAGGAGTGTGTGCAAAGAACTTCGTTGAGGTTGAAGTAATTTAGCAAAGCTCAGGAAGGATGGGCCTCTGAGTCGCTGAAGATCAACGTAGATAAGTGTGACTTGAAGTCAAGAAGAAGCATCGCAGGTTGGCAAAAAGGCGAAGGGATCTCGGGGAGAGATACTCTTTTTCATTTCGTGGATTACCCAAGGAAGAACAGACGGTCAAAATCTTATGAAGAGATTTCGCGAAGTTCCAAGGATCGTTATATCTTGCAGAGGTGCAAGGAGGTTACGGAGAGAAGGTTCGAAGAGTTTGAATCTCAGGAGGGGCAGGGCCGTCGATTCCGAGTCACAGGAGCCGTAGGATCTACATGTGGTATCGTGTATTGGGGACTCAGGATTTGAAGCCCCAAAAGTTGTACAACAATAGTATCGACATCACGAGACGCAATATACCTACAAGATCAAAGCACAGATTCTTGTTTGTATACTTTAGGCAAGAGAGGCAGGAGGAGATAAGAAATCACTCTAATACACACGTCAAGTGGTATCAGAGCATAGAAAAGTTTCTTTGCTTTCTGTAGCAGAGGAAAAGGAGAATTCACCATGCCACCATGGAGAAGAGGTAGACAATAACCCGATCCAGAGGAGGAAAGGGAAATGTTCAAAGAAAGAGGTAGGAAAGTATAGAATCCAGACATGGAGAGAGAAGTGTGAAATCTTCGTGCCAGAATGGAGGACATGGAGCCATCACAAAGGCAAAGAGCTGATGCAGGAGATATCAGTGAATCCAAGGATGAAGGTGATGCTATACATTAAGAAGAAGAAATCCCAGTGGAATATGCAGCCAATGAGAATTTAATTAAGGCCATCGCTCGAATGAGTTCAAAAACAAATATGGACATTCCATCTTGTGAAGGGAATCTGGATGTAGAAGAGCTGCTAGATTGGATTAGAGCTCTTGACACTTACTTCGATTATGAATATATCGAAGATGATAAGAAGGTCAGACATGCCGTCACAAGATTAAAAGGACATGCATCATTGTGGTGGGATGAACTACAAGCTGACAGGCATTGCCAAGGCAAGCAGAAGATTAAGAGCTGGGACAAGATGATTGCAAAGATGAAGGCAAAATTCATTCCCAGGGATTACCAAATTTCTCTGTTTAGGAGGATGCAGAACCTGAGACAGAAGATGATGAAAGTGAAGGAGTATACTGAGGAATTTTACAGGTTGAATATCAGGGTAGGTCATCGTGAAAGCAATGATGAAAAGGTGGTCAGGTATATGAATGGCCCGAGGTATGAAATTCAGGATGAATTAAATATGGCAACCATCCGAACGGTGGAGGATGCTTACCAATTAGATCTGAAAGCTGAGGATAAGTTGAGCCGTAAAAAAATTCAGAGAGGCCGAGGAAGAAGTTAGCCTAGAGGCAAAGAAGTTGCCCAAGATAAATACTAGAAGCCCAAGGAGGAATGGAAGAAACCTCAGAGAAAGGTTGAAAGAGGTGGAACCTCACAGAGAAGGCCATATGTTGAGTAGCGAGGGAAGAAAATTGAACAAAGGGGAGGATATGCTGATAATGATAGGTTTCCTCGTACCAGAGGTAGAGGAAGAGGAAGAGGTGGAGTAATTACATGCTTCACGTGTGGAAAGAATGGGCACAGGTCGTTCGAATGTCCAGAGAAAAAGAAAGAAACTGGAGAGACTCACATCGCCAAGGAACAGAGGTGATATGTTGAGACAGAGTACACTGAAGGTGGAAGATCGCTAGTGCTGCAGAAGGTCCTTTTGACACCAGAGAAAGAGATGGAGAATCCATCACATAGGAACAATCTTTTTAGGACTATTTGCAAGACCAAGGGTTGGGCATGCAAGGTCATTGTGGACAGTGGAAGCACCGATAATCTCGTTTCAACTGAGATGGTAGAAAAACTGGAGCTGGAGACAACTGATCATCCAAGCCCATACAAAGTTTCATGGCTATAGAAGGGACATCAGATAAATGTCACTAAACAATGCTTAGTTGACATAAATATAGGAGGATATAATGATAAAATTTTATGTGATGTTATTCCTATGGATGGTTGTCATTTATTGTTGGGTAGACCATGGCAGTATGATAGAAATGTAATTCATGATGGGAGGATGAACACCTATACCCTGAAAAAGAATGGGAGAACTCATATGTTGTGTCGAATTGAAGATAAAGAGGTGAAGCTGAAAGTAAGAAACAAAGTACTTCTCATGAGTGGGAAGGAACTTCTTACAGAAGTTAAGAAGAAGGAGGATCCACAATTCTTTGTGGTCAGAAAGCCGAGAATTGTTCTGACTAGCACAAGAGTGGATGATTTGCCAGAAGAAGTTCAGGAACTGCTGGAAGAGTTCGCTGATATTGTAGTGGACAAATTACCTCGTTCGTTGCCACCGATGAGGAGTGTGAGTCATCATATTGATCTCATACCAGGAGCTAGTTTTCCAAACAAAGCCGCATACAGGTTGACGCCGCGGGAGAATGAGGAGGTTAAAAGACAGGTCTAGGAGTTGTTGGACAAAGGTTTGGTCAGGGAAATCTTGAGTCCATGTTTTGTTCCAATATTACTCAGTCTGAAGAAAGACGGAGGCTGGAGGATGTGCACTGATTCAAGAGCCATTAATAAGATAACTATTAGGTATAGATTCCCATTGCCAAGAATGGATGATCTGATGGATTGCTTAAGTGGGGCAAATTTGTTTTCAAAGATAGATTTGAAAAGTGGATATCATCATATTCGTATGAGAGAAGGTGACGAATGGAAAACAACATTCAAGACAAACGAGGGTTTGTATGAATGGCTTGTCATGTCGTTTGGCTTGACGAATGCACCAAGTACCTTTATGAGGTTGATGAATGAAGTCCTGAAGGATTTCATCGGGAAATTTGTCATCGTGTATCTGGATGACATATTGGTTTTCAGCAAGACAAAGGTTGAGCATTTGAAGCATTTGGCTATTGTGATGAAGAGATTACAGCAAGAGAAGCTGCTGATAAACCTGAAGAAGTACTCATTCATGAAGACAGAACTCATTTATTTGGGGTTTGTTATATCTGTAAATGAACTAAGGATGGATCCAAATAATGTGGAGGTAATCAAGAATTGGCCATCACCGAGGAATGTATTTGAGGTAAAAAGTTTTCATGGACTGGCTAGTTTCTACCGAAAATTCATTAGGAATTTCAGTGGAATTAGCGCAGTAATGATGGACAGAGTCAAGAAAAGACATAAATCTTTTCACTGGACAGAAGAGGCTGAGAAGAGTTTCAATTTGTTGAAATGAAAGATTACAGAGCAACCGATTCTGGTGTTGCCAGATTTTCAAAAGACATTTCAGGTGAAATGTGATGCAAGCGGGTTTGCCATAGGAGCGGTCTTGAGTCAGGAAGACAGGCTGATTGCATATTTCAGCGAGAAGCTGGATGAGGCAAAAGAGAAATACTCCACATATGATAAGGAATTCTATGCCATCATACAAACATTGAAGAAATGGAGGCACTATTTGATTCCGAAAGAATTTGTTTTATATAGTCATAACCATGCATTACAATTTGTGACTCAACAAGAAAAGTTGAATCAAAGGCATGTTAAATGGGTTGAATACATGCAAAATTTCACTTTTTTGATAAAACATATTTCTGGTACTACTAAAAAAGTTGTTGATGCTTTGAGCAGGAAGTGTTTGTTGTTGCAGGAGTTCAAAGTAAGGACGTTAGGCTTTGATGATCTTAAGGACATGTATGCAGATGATCCAAAATTTAAGGAAGCTTATGAAGCAACTGAGAATCCAGTTCTCAGAGACATAAGCCAGTGGATAGAGTACGTGATCCAGGAAGGATTGTTGTTCAAGGGAAATCAATTGTGTATTCCAAATTGCTCCATGAGGGAGACCTTGTTGAAAGAGAAACACAGTGGTGGATTAGCAAGACATTTTGGTCATGATAAGACATTTGAAAAGATGAGCGAGTCATACTTTTGGCTAGGGATGCGGTCAGAGGTCAAGAAGTTTGTGGATAGATGTAGAATTTGCAATATTCAAAAGGCAGGAAGCATAATGCGGGTTTTTATCAGCCATTGCCCATACCTGAGAAGCCGTGGGATGAAATTAGCATGGATTTTGTATTGGGATTGCCGAGGACACAAAGAGGTGTTGATTCAATCTTTGTGGTAGTTGACAGGTTTTCTAAGATGGTGCACTTCATTCCATGCCAGAAAACCAGTGATGCGACTCACATCACAAATTTGTTTTTCAAGGAGGTTGTTCGACTTCATGGATTGCCGAAAAGCATAGTTTCGGACAGAGACAAAAAATTCATAAGGAATTTCTGGAGAACATTGTGGAAGAAGCTAGGGACTAATTTGATGTTTAGTTCTGCTTATCATCCTCAGACGGATGGACAGACAGAGGTGGTCAACAGAAGTCTGAGAGACTTGTTGAGGAGCTTGGTGACAGAGCACCATAGCAGCTGGGATAGTATATTGCCACAGGCATAGTTTTCTTACAATGATTCAGTGAACAGGAGCATAGGAAAAAGTCCATTTCAGATTGTATATGGAATGCAGCCAAGAGGAGTTTCAGAACCGAGGGATTCAGAACAGACTGATACTAGCAATGCTAGTGTATGATAATTCGTTGAAGCGATGAAGGAAGTTCACAGCCAGGTGAAGGAGCAACTATTGAAGTCAAGTCAGGAGTACAAGCACAGAGAAGATCAGAATCAGAGACAACTTCAGTTTGAAGTTGGTGATCTGGTTCTGGCACATTCGAGGAAGGAAAGGTTCCTGAGAGGAACATACAACAAGCTGAAGATGAAGAAAATTGGGCCATGCAAAGTCTTGAAGAAAATGGGACATAATGCTTATGAAATTGAGTTACCAGATGGGATCGGAATATCTCCGACATTTAATGTTTTGGATTTATATCCATATAAAGCTGATGAAGCAAAAGTAGAAAGTGATGATCAACCAGAGGTCTAGTGGCATAAGAAGATGCCAGTTGTAGAGAAGCCACAAATGGAGCAGATACTGAATAAAAGAGTGGGTAAGAAAACCAGAAGGAAAGAATATTTCGAATATTTGGTCAAGTGGAAGGGACACCCAGTTGAAGATGCCAGTTGGGAGACTGAAGCAGAAATTCTGAAGCATGGGCATACCGTGCAAGAGCTCATGGACAGGAGCCCATGAAAATTTTCAAGTGAGGGAGTATGATGCAGGAGCATCCCTCACGACAAGAAAAACCAACGTGGAAGCAGAAGCCAACTAGAAGACGTCCAACGCAAGTTTTTGAATTTTTAAATTTTCCCCTTGAAGTTGATGTGATAAACATAAATGAGATCATTTAATTTAGGCGCCTTGGTAAAAATGTAATCAGACCTCAAGCCATACGCTCTCGTATGAGATAGACAGAGGCATTTATAGTAGTAGTTGCAGGTAGATAGAATTGAATTCTTAGATTAGACAGTTTTAGAGTGCAGGAGGGAAACTGGATATAGACACCCTCATTTGTCTCATTGTGACATTAAAAACAGGAGAAAGAAGAGTCTCGAGCATAGGAGAATAGCAGAGAGTTGTAGAAAACACCAATGTACAAATCTTGAATTAATAGAAGGAGTTGATTCAGATTCATGGTTGTTGTGTTATTCTCTGTATGTGTGTTGAATGCTCTGCTTATGAATATTGCTTCCTATTATGCATTTGTTATTATGCTGTGTGTATGATTTCATGTGTTAAGATCGAAATCTGAGAGGAAGTGAATGAGTTTCAATTGTTTCTCTACTTGAGTAAGGATTCATGCAAGGAGTTCAGTTGAAGTTGTCCGCAAGGAGTGCGTTGACAGAAGGCTCAGAGAGTTAACTCTTGTTCTCATACCACTAGGAGTGAGATTGGGTTATACAAGCCGTGCAAGGAGTGTGCAGGCTAAGGAGAGTCTCAGTCGTGAAATTGAGCGAAGTATTGAAGGACTGCTGCTACGGGCATACGCAGAGTCAAGGAAGCTCGAATAGTTGAAGTGTTCGTAGGCTTGCCGCAAGGAGTGCATGCAAAGAACCTCGTTGAGGTTGAAGTAATTTAGCAAAGCTCAGGAAGGATAGGCCTCTGAGTCACTGAAGATCAACGTAGATAAGTGTGACTTGAAGTCAGGAAGAATCATCGCAGGTTCATGAAAAGGTGAAGGGATCTCGGGGAGAGATACTCTTTTTCATTTCGTGGATTACCCAAGGAAGAACGGATGGTCAAAATCTTCTGAAGAGATTTCATGAAGTTTCGAGGATCGTTAGATCTTGTAGAGGTGAAAGGAGGTTACGGAGAGAAGGTCCGAAGAGTTTGAAGCTCAGGAGGGGCAGGGTCATCGATTTCGAGTCACAAGAGCCGTAGGATCTACACGTGGTATCGTGTATCGGTGACTCGGGAGTCGAAGCCCCAAAAGTTGTGCAGCAAGAGCAGCGATATCACGAGACGCGATATCCCTACAAGATCAGAGCCATTCATTGTAGAGGATGCGTGTAAGGAGATTCTCTCATCTCGCATACTCGGACATTGGAGGACCGAAAGGGAAGTCCTTTAGCTTCGCGAGTGGCAAAGTGGAGAGAAGGCTAAGAATTGTCCATCTGAGGAAGACAGGTGGCAGAGATCGAGAGATCTCACGAACTCAGGAGTTCGCAGGATAAGGGCCCAAGTATTGGGTGTTCAAAGTCGCGAGGCGCGAGGACGCGAAGTGGTGAAGGAGCAAGAGGATCATAGCCGTTCATTTGAGGGGACAAGTGGAGAGAGATCGGGAGATCTCGCAAACTCAGGAGTTCGCAGGTTGAGAGCCCAAACATTGGGTACCCCAAGTCGCGAGGTCGCGAGTAGCGAGAGAAGGACAGTTGTTGGATTCGGATCATAGGAGGACCGTTGGATCTGAGCGAGGGATTGTATCTCGGGACCTCGCAAGAAAAGGTCCGAGAATTTGGCCGCAGGGATCACGAGATTGCGAGAGGCGATACCCTGTCAGCTGGAGAGCAGTGTGGGCCATAGCGGAGCATGAGTGGAATACAGGTGGCACGAATCCCTCGGGATCTCGCTGTGAGAATTCCCAAGCTATTGGAATTAGGAGTCGCGAAGTGCCAAGGAGCCGAGATTTGTGTGGATGCATGGCAGAACATAAGGTGGGACCGCACGACCAACGGGTGGACACACGTTGGCTGGAGATAGAGTCAACATTCCATTGAATTCTCGCATCTCGGGGATTCGTGGAATAGGAGGGTGAAAACTCGACTGTTCAACCCGCGAGGTTACGAGGTTGCGAGTAGTGAAGTCTGACGAGGGAGGAGTCAACTCGGGGTTGACCTATCACATCTCGTAGGATCGCAACGGAAGGCACAAAAGTTCGACTCACAAACTCATGAGGTTGCGAGGTTGCGAGAGGCACTAACATTAAGCCTAGGCCACGGTTGCATGTGCTGAGGGTACTAACAAGAGGAAGGAACTATACCTGTATCGCTAGATCGGGTATCGCGAGATTTGAAAGGAAGAGTTGGGAGCTTTGAGTCATGAACTCGCGAGATAGCGAGATTTAGCTGATCTCCCAGTGGTAAAGGGGAGACCTCGGAGAAGATTGATGTGGGTGGAGATTTCCTGATAGGGAAATAGAAGAACCTTCGAGTTCTTCGGGCCGAGAAGAAGAAGGTCCTACGAGAGCGGACGTGCCTAGGTGGCGCGCCCCTACGTCACACATCAGATTTCCTCTAATGCAACAAAAGATTTCTTCACAGTTTGAGGCGTTGGATATCCCCATGAAGTTAGAGCATCCCCTATGGGAGAATCCAACTCAGGTATGAGTCAAATATTGAGTCATCTAACTAGTTTGTCTCTACAGGGCGAAGATATGAATAAAGACAAGGGAAAAGATAAAAGAGAAGACATCTGGTGTGTCAGATGAAAATCATAAGGCCATGACAAAGAACACTATCCCCTATTTCATAAATACTTTGCCTTTGGAGCTCCGAGCCATTTGAAGGAAGTCACCCTACCCTGGTGCAAGGTGTGCAGAAATAAACATTGCCCTGGTGAGTGCTATTACATGCAAAAATATGTTTAGACACCCACAAATTTGTATTGCATGTTCTGTAATTCCATGGGGCATGATGATAGTGATTGTAGGTCTTATGACCTCATGCATGAAAGTTCAAGAGACATATACAAAATTCAAGGCGAAATACAATGAGAAGGAAACACTACGCAGTATAACTCCCCTAGGAGAGGAAACTTCAATCCTCGCAGTGGATTTAGAGGATGAGGATGGGGAGGAGGTATGTTTCGAGGCCGAGGATAGATCATATATTACAACTGTGCACAACTAGGACACTTATAAAGGGACTGTCAGAACCCTTGCACTACTTGCAGCTACTGCAGTTCCTTCGAACACATTATAAAGGATTGTCTTGTGTTGCTAGCTAAGATTAAGGAAAGACGAGGACCTCAGCAGAACCCACAAGTACAAATGATATATGATGAACCTCGCGGAGAAGGCCCTAGAGTCATTTTTATCACTAGAGGAGGTGTTGTTACAGGATAAGACAGATTGACCCAAGGAAAGACTACAAAAGACTCAGGAGTCAGAAAAGCTACAGAGAAGACCCAAACTTTTGATGCAAATAAAGAAAGAAAAATATTTGAGGAGGCAAGAAAAGATTTCAAAGGATACCAAGGTTTTGCATCAAAGACACGACCAAAAGTAATGGAATATGGAATTCCTGTGGCTTTCGATTACTCTTCTTTGCCAAAAGAAGGAAAAGAGGTAAGCAAGATCATGCAATTTTTATATACTTGTATTAAGTTGATTTAGGATGAGAGCGATGTACAAGAGCTACAAAATTAAATCAGACAGTATGAGATAGGAAGGTTAGATCCTTTACTGAATAAATTAGTACATAAACTATCCAAGAAGAGAAGGACAAATAAGGAAGTACACCTGAATGCTCAGATAGGAGAATATGATATAGACTATGTGGTCCTCGACTTAGGATCAGATGTCAATGTCATGATGAAGAAAAATTGGGCACTGATGGGAAAACCTAAATTGATCTATTCCCCTATCAGGCTTAGGATGGCTAATCAACAGGAATTAATCCCCTTTGGCAGATTGGAACATGTCCCTGTGGACATCGACGGAGTAAGGACATTTGCAGATTTTGAGGTAATTGAGATAGTTGATGATAGTTGTCCTCACCCTGTGCTGTTAGGAATTGATTGGGCTTTCAATAATTCCACTGTGGTTGATTTAAAAAAAAGATGAATGAATTTTGAAAGATATAGACTTAGGTTCATTGCACCTTCAGATCCAGATGAAGGTTAGTGATACACAAAACCTATCAGAGAAGAAGACCACACATATGAACTAAAAAACATATACAAACTAACAGCCAGACAATAGAATTACATTAATCCTATGGCACATGGGAACCTAAGCTTGTGAAGTGACAACACAAGTTCATAAGATTCATAATAATCACTGGAGAACTATAAGAACAAAATGTATGAAGTATCTACAAGGATATGTGCTAGATTAACTAGAGATGTTCGTTGGATCGACACAATAGTAAGTAACTTACCCACTTTTGATGGTCTGAATCCTTTAGAAACCTTCTTGTCAGAATTAGAATAAAGTGTACCAAAAAAATAGAGATTGTTGGCAATGGATGAGGCCTTGAAAGAAACACCAGAAATATGGTGGGGGACACACAAAAACAACATCATAGAATGGGTACAATGTTATACCCTGATGACCGTGTGATTCTCAACACAAGTAGAAGGATGCAAAGTTCAGTACATAGGTCAAAGTTTCCCAAAGGACCATGTGTGAAGTTGTAAGGAAGCCTGGAGAACCATTCCTCAAGAGCAGTGGGTGCACAAATTCATTAACACGCTAGACAAAACCGCTATCAAATGGTACCTTCAAGCGGAGCTGTGCCTCATCACTCTAGATTGGGAAAGCATGACTCAGAATTTCATAACCACCTTCTTATTTGAAATTCAATATCCTTCAGTATATCAAGAGTTTCATATTGTAAGACAAAGAGTAATTGAGGAGGCCTTTATCCTCCCTTTAGAATAAGAAAAGGATGAATGGATTGCGCCTCTCCAAAAACTGCAAGGCTGTTACAACATCAATGCTGATGAAGACGATGATCCTAGGAAGGTGAACACCACAGAAACAGAGGGCCAGAGAGATGTGGAAGGACCAAGAGTTGAGATACCATTAATTGGAAAACCAATCAATATTAAGAAGGTCAATATTGGAATAGAACAGACACCGAATCTTGCAAATGTTGGAGATTATTGGGATGTTTCTACTATTGACAATATAACAAAATTACTGCATGAATATGAGGACTTGTTTCTGACCAAGTTTATTGATATGAAGGGAATTAAAGGGCCTATGGGAGAGATGACGATCCCTTTGAAACCATATGCAATACCAGTCAAACAGAGACCCTACATATTGAACCCTAAGTATAAGGAGAAAGTGAAGATTGAGCTTGATAGAATGCTGGAAGCATGAATTATAGAACATGTCGAAGAATCAGAATGGATTAGCCCTATGGTGGTACAAGAGAAGAAGACAGGAGAGATTAGGATCTGCGTAGATCTTTGGAAGCCGAATGATGCCTATTTGCATGACCCCTTCCCTACGCCATTCACTGATGAAGTGTTAGATAATGTGGGAGGCCATAAGGTATATTCTTTTACAGATGGATTTCCAGGATACCGTTAGATCCAGATTGCCAAGGAAGATTGCCATAAGACTACATTTGCAACAGAATGGGGATCCTACCAATATACAGTGATGCCATTTGGATTGAAGAATGCCCCAACCATCTTTTCCAAGGTGGTGGTCGAAGCATTCAAGGAGTTTCTGCATAAATTTCTAGAAGCATATTTTGATGATTGGAATGTTTTTAGTTTATTGAAAAATCATATTGAATGTCTAAAACTAATGTTGGAAAAATGAAGGCAGTGTCAAATTGCATTGAATCTGAAGAAGTGAATCTTCTTCTCAGCATTTGGAGTGTTGTTAGGTCATATTTTATGCAAGAAGGGATTGATAGTAGATCCATCTAAAATTTCCATCATAGTTGATCTACCCCCTCCTACTTCAGTCAAACAGCTGCGCACTACGCTGGGACATATAGGATATTATAGGAAATTCATTAAAGGATATTCCTAGATTACAACACCTATGGAGAATATTTTGAAGAAAGACTGTTAATTTCACTGGACAGAAGAATTCCAGCAGAGCTTCGACACACTGAAGAATAAAATGGTTACCGCGCCTATTTTGGTTTTTCAATATTGGAGTAAAAAGTTTCATGTGCATGTCGATGCATATTCTATTGCATTAGGAGATGTGTTAGCACAACTAGGAACATGAGACATCAACCACCCGTTATCCTTTTCTAGAAGGAAGCTATCAACAACTGAGATCAATTACACCACCACTGAAAGAGAAGGCTTAGCCATGGTGTATGCGCTGCAGAAATTTTGCCACTACTTTTTGGGAGGACACTTTAGAATGTTTACTGATCACTCTGCACTGAAATACCTAGTCAACAAGCCAGTGTTGGGGGAGAGAATATGCATATGGCTTCTTCTATTTCAGGAATATGACTTTGCGATCATAGTTAAGCCAGGAAGAATGAACAAAGTTCCTCACCACTTGTCGAGGTTGGAACATGGAGAAGAGACGACCAGTTTGGAGGATGCACTGTCGAATGCACAGTTACTAGCCATTAGAAATATTGATGGCCACTTCACAAAAATAGTTCAGTTCCTATCAATAGGAATGGAACCTAGCGAGTATACAATTCCCCAGAAGAAACAACTAGTAGTGCACGTTGTATACTTTTCGCTTATAGTTGGACAAATATACAAGATGGGACTTGATGAGATATTGAGAAGGTGTGTTATGGAGGTAGAGTGACCATTGATCCTTGAAGAATATCATGAAGGCATCACAGGAGGAAACTACATAGGGAAAACAACTACACATAAGGTTCTTAGAGCTGGCCTTTGGTGGCCTACCTTACACAAAGATGATAAAGACTATTACAAAGTTTGCGATGTAAGACAAAGAGTTGGAAAGCCATCTAGAAGATATGAAATTCAATTAGAACCACAACTGAACCTACAAGAATTTGAGAAATGGGTCATTGAATTCGTAGGACCTATAAACTCACCAGGCAAGCACACAGGAGCAAGGTACATCATTACTGTGAAAGAGTACTAGACTATATGGGCCCAAAGCAAAAGAAGTTAAGGAATGTAGTGCAAATACAGCTGCACGCTTCATATTTGATGACATCATAACCAGGTTTAGATGCCCAAATATCCTTATGAGTGATCAAGGCACACATTTCATAAATAAAACAGTCGAATCCCTAAATGAATAATTTGCAGTCCACCATCAAAAGAGCATGCCTTACCATCCAAAAGAAAATAGGACAATGGAAGAATTCAACAAGATCTTGGAGACATCATTGATGAACATTTGCTGTGTGAACATGGATGACTAGGATTTAAGAGTACCAATAGTACTATGGGCCTATAGAACCACTTGCAAGAAACTAACAATGAAAAACCCTTTTAAGTTGGTGTATGGTCTCGAAGCCATTGTCCCAATGTAATATTTGGTACCAAGCCTAAGAATTGTTGCCTTTACAGATATGGATGACACTAGTGCTATTCAAGAAAGGCTTGCACAATTGGTCAAACTAGAAGAAGACATATTTATTGCAGGATTCCATCAACAGGTGCAGAAGGAAAGAGATGTGAGATCGGAAGA
>CBVK0100286361.1:0-22906 GCA_900067695.1 Picea abies
ACTAAGCTAAGAATTAAACTAGGAAAGGAAAAAACAATTAAACTCTTGTGCATAAGGATATAAGAACAAGAAACAAACAAGACGCATGTCACCAATGGAAAGGATTGTATTAGTGAAAAGAAAACACCAAAGATAAATGGGACTTTAGGTCCCTTATTCCTCCAAGGGAGGGCTCTTGGACCCCCAAGATTGAACTCTTCTTACAAGTTGAAAACTTGAGAGAAATGGTGAAAGAATCCGAAGCTAACCCACTCAAAAGGTGATATAGATTGCCCAAATGGAATGGTGCTAGTATGCCCTTGATGAGAAAAGAGGTTTCCCCAAGAGAATAGCAGCAGCATAACCTTGAAAATGAATTCCTTGAAAATGCAGTGCACCCATGGCTTTGTTTTATAACACCACCTTGAGGTATTGTGCAACCAAGTTTTAGTGTGAAAAGGGGTTGTTTAGGGAACCTTTAGGTCTTTGACCAGCCACCCAGCTGGATCCAATCGACACTTGGATGTCAAATCGACTTGGAATTTGAACCAAAGGTGGGTGGGAGGCCGAACAACATCATAAATGCATCTTTCTCAGGTGTGCATGGCTTTTAGCATCCACAGTCGCACATCATGCACATGCATGATTTTTCTGTGTTGCTTGATGGTGCATGTGCGCACATGCCCTGTATAGTCATAACACATCTTAATTTTATAACTGGTTGTATAGTTTTGGACCTTTTGGAAAAAATTTTTTGGTAATTTTGGTCCATGGGTTGATTCATATCTATTTGAAGATGCGGGATTCCTATAACCATTTGTGGATGAAATTTTAGTGATAACAGATGCCCCCTCATGGATGAGGTTATAAGCATATGGAGAGCTGAAATTCATCAATGTTTCTTCTATTGAGAGTATTATTGTAAGAGAGAGAGATAATGAGAGTATCAAGAGAGACCCATTGGAGGGCGATTTGAACTTGAAGAACCCAACCTTTTGTAAGGTGTAAAAATAAATTTTGTGCACACAAGATGGGCATGCCCCATGCTCATGATATGTAACTCAAAAATGTGTAATACAGTAACTGAAACTATGTGTTGGTGTAGATCACTGCAGCGCCCTCCGGGGCAGTTTGATAATGACAAAGGACAATTCTGATGGTGAACAAACTCTGAAAAAAGGCAAGGACACCTATGAGAGGTGTTGATGATACTCAGGCATTGGTAGCCTATCAAATTTCAGAGGTCTTCAGTATATATGAAAATAAACTGCAATAGTCGCAAAGTAAGACCCAATGCAACATGAGAAAGAGTTGAAGTCAAAATTCATGGGGGTCGATGACAACATAGGGCAATGATGGTTCTCTCTATGTCATTCGAGACACCTCATTGTAAAGGTAATGAGAGTCAAGATACTATCACCCTCCTGGAAACTGTGTTGATGTTGATAGAAAGGGAGACACGACTTTGAGAAGCGGAGGGCTTCAAGAAATCTACTTGGAAAAAATCAGGAATTGATGAGAAACATGGACGAAGTCGAGGAGTAGTGAGACACAAGAATGCTTTTGGTTGGGGAGCAGTGTAAAGTGGCAGCAACCGTGAAACTGAATCTAGTGTCAGGGGAACATCTAGATGAGGGAAAATTGTACCAGAGGCATGACAAAATGGACAAACACAGAGATTTAAAAGGTTTATGGACTTGTAAGATACTCGAGGGTTATGGATAATATTAGCAAGGGTAGGAGTTTAAAAAAAAAAATCCCCAACCAAGGGCGACATGGGTTGCTTTGCCAGGAAAAGAAGGTCGCCAAGGGTGACGACAAAAATCTATGTAAATGATGGAAAGAAACCCTTTTTACAATTAAATGAATAAAGAATAATTTGGGATGAGTGTACAAATATAGAAATGGGTGCCCCAGTGCAATATGGTTGGGTCGTTTAGGGCGCAATTTGTGTGCAAAACTGGTGGAGGTTGGGGGCCCCATGGGTGGGTTTCTGTATGAGGTAAATGGAATGGATGGAAGTTATTGGATGGGCAAAATGATTGTGGATGAAATGGATGGTTAATGATACTGCAGAGGCACAGTCCTGGAAGAGATAACCTGGGAGTCCATTGGGAAAGCTAGCAAAATGAGGAGAATGAGTATGTGGTTGATTCTCAGAAATGCGTAAGACTATTGAGTCTCGCATCCCTAGGGGGTGAAATCAGCATGAGTGTCAAAGTTCCAAGGGGGACAATGAATGGAAAAATGCATGTGGGGGATAGTGCTACTAGGTGACAATACCAAAATGCAGTGGAGGTGACAGTACTGCAGAGCTAGATATGAGGATCCTACAGGAAAATTTCATAGGCTGTGACTAGAGATGCAATTGTGATTTAGAGGGAATAATTACATGCCAGTGTCAATCATATACCTGAAGGGTATGCGTTGGTGTGTTATGACCTAGTACCTGCACAAATCAAAACCAAATACCCGACGTGAACAATATCTGAAAATAAAATACCTATAATAGTTATTTGATAATTTTGAACATGAGCAGGTGTACCTGAGTGTGTCATGGAAATATGCTCCGCCAGGGAAAAGGGAAAATGATAACCTAATGAAAATTTCTGTGTAAGTGGCTGAAGATGGTTTGGAAAATGGAGCTTATGGCCTCCTGTACCAAAAAATGAAAGTGGGGAAAAGGGATTAGATATGAATGGTGGGTCCATAATGCCATCCCAGTTTCACTGACACTATGGATGATCGAGCGGTAATTTGGTGGGAAGACATGTACCTCTCATTTTCTCGAGGACTGATGAATAAATATAATGAATTACATTCATGGGAGCATTGGTATGGAGTGCCAGAGGAAGCTCAGGAGGATATGTGTGGCATTCTATGGCTAATGTGTGGCAAACATATGGGATAAATGTGCAATGATGAGTGTAATGCCCATATTCAACACATATGGCACATGTGAAATTGGTTCGTATATGTTGTTTTTATGTAGTTGATGATGCCGTAGTAGTGTGGGACATCCTTGGTGGAGTGGTAAGTAAATGGTGTTCTTGAGGAATCTGGATAAAATTGCATAGCTCAGGAAGCGAAGGAAATTTATGAGTGGGGTGTCCTTTTCTTTCACATAAGGTGCAAGGGAGTTGAACTTGGGGATGTAGTGGAGCGATGGGCTCTTTATTCTTTCATCTTCCCCCAACTACAATGATGGTGCTAGTGATTGGGGGTGAGGGTGGTGTGGTAGGAACAAGTATTGGAATCTACACTATGATTTCCTTTGACTAAGGAGGGAGGGATGGTTGAGGAACCATATTGGGTGGATGTAGATATCATACCAGGATTTTCCCTTGGAAGGGGGGGAGATCTATGATAAGTGGTGTTATGGATCTCTCAAGGAACTCCTAAGGTAGTATTTCTTCAACTGTTGGAACTTTGATATGGGGAGGGGACTCAGTGATAGGAGTCTTGTCTCTGACGTCTATTCTTTTAGAGGAAACTACATACACTTGTGCTGAAAAAAATGGGTTTAGGAATGGTGGTGCTCCCGGATAAGTGCCCAACATGGATGGGTCATGGAATAATCCAGGGTCAATGTTGGAAACTGGAAAATCATTTGAGATAAATTGAAAAAGGGGGAGGATGTTATCGATGTTAGTGGAATGGTTAGGCACGTAATGTGTAAGTTGGTTGATGGTGATGATCTTCCCATTATGGGGGAACATCATCGTACGAAACACAGAAGAGGCGACCGCCTTCATAGCATACATGTAGTTGTGTCTGAAAAATATATTGTAATTAAGTTGGGCATCGATAACTTCAATGTCAATGAGGATTTTTTTGTCCCCAAGTTCTATGGGGACATTTTGACAAAGCCCTGCAGAAGGTGTTGGTCGATCGTCGTAAGCTCGAAGGGTGATGGTAGAGGGTACTAGCTCAGGGGAGCCAATTTTCTACCATACGTGTTTAGACATGATGCAGGTGGATGCACCTTCATTGATGATACACCGATAAATTGTGGTATTCCATATCTTAACTGGTATCTTGAAGGCTACTTGGGAAGGAAGATGTGGTTCTCCATTATCTGAATCAAATGTGATCAGCTGCATGTTAGCTGTGTCGACTACCCCCAAGGTAGAAAGAAAGGATTTTCACTGTGATGGACAGGTTTGGAGGACCTCCAACATAGACATGGCTATGGGAGACTGGGCTAAGTCATCAACTAGAGTATAATTATGAGAATCCCTAGCATGAGGGTTATGCACATTCCGTCGTAAAGGAATACATGGTATGCGAGGAATGGGTTCCATGTGAGGACGTGGAATCATCAATGGTTGTCCTGTAGTAGTTGGAAGTGTTTATGATGTGGGTGGAGTAGATTCAAGAGGCATACCATATTAACGGTTGCGGGATTGAAGAATAATTTCTTCATTGGTGAGGAGGACACCGCGATCAACCGAATTCTTGGGTTGAGTGGCACCTGGGGTTGGATATTGCCCCATTTGTGGTGGGGTAGGGTTGATCACTTGTTGGGTGTTCAACACACCTTGGTATGGAGTGGGGTTTTGAAAAACAATTGGATGCAGTGGTTTCAAATACTTTTGTAGGGCCTGCTGAGGGGCAGATGGTGTCGGAGGGCCCTGTGAGTTCATGGATGCCCTCATCTGTTGGAGATCAAGAATTTGGGGGTAATGATGAGTATAATTTCCATACTCATTACATATAGTGCAAGGGAAGTTAGTTCGAAGATTTTTTCTCTTCCCTTATCATGGTATATTTTTATTAGTGCCCCCTTGGGTGTCTTGGTATTGGTTGCCCCCAATGGGATGGTTGTGGGGGTCATTCTTGCCCGGTGCTAGATTGTCATTGTTTCAGTTTCTTCCTTTATGATTATGAGTCAGATTGGTCATATTCAACTATTCAAATGTATGAACCTGTTGAATGGGAAATGGATGAACAAAGTTGATGCCGACATGTGGTTGTCCCAATGGAGGATTAACCAACTAGGGAGGACTAGGAAGTGGAAAATATGGATTGTTATGTGGATAGGATCCATATGGTGTATAGGAAGTAGAGGTACTTCCACTACTACTAGGGTTATATCTAGGGGTTGGGGGTGGACCCGTACTAGATTGAGAAACTGGATACGACATGGGTACCAGTGGGGGTGACCCTAATGAATGAGGGGGAACAATAGGGTATGATTGTTAGTAAAGGGGAGGGGAGTAGTAAGGATTTCCTCCATATGTCGGTGGATATGGAGGTGTACCATACATAGTGGGTTGTGGGGGGTATGGATTGTGGTGTTTTGTGGTACCAATCAATCCATCCGCTGACTGAGAAATCCCAGGTTTGTCTTGGCCAAATGGCACGGGTCTTGGGAGATCAAAAAGTACTATGTACAAGTATCTTGATTGTGAATAAATGAGGTCATATTGTTGAGCCTTACTGATGGCTTCTTCTTCTCATTGAGGGAAGGTGGAAGCCACATATTTATCGAGGAGACAGACAAGTGATCTGAGAAACCAATCAAGACATTGTTGTTTGGTGGTTTCTTATTTGCACAAACTATGTCGTTGATGCCACTCGTGAATGTGATCAGCAATATGTGTGGCTAAGGTTTTTTTAAATTCAGAGAGTAGTTCAAGACCACTGTCATGGCGGACTGGTAATTGGAAGAAGGTAAAAAATGATTTGTCCAAGGACTTGAAACTCACATGGGACCCTGATTTTTTGTCTACATACCACTTAGTTGATGGACCAGTGAGTGTGCGTTGAAATAATCACAGTCAGATGGAATCATCCATAATGTTGTTGGAAGAGAACCATAAGTGGAAAGTCATGACATGGTTGGCAGGGTCATCTCCTGCCTTTCCTTCAAACTTGGGGATATTTGAAGGTAGTTTGGTAGGCATTGCAGGCCATGTGGGGTCATGCAATATAGGATCATTTGTGAGTTTTCTTAGATTCGGTATGGTGAGAGAGGCCAAATATGGCATATGGAGTGGTGGTGGAGGATTAGTTCCAGCCATGGTGTGAGTGTTTTGTGAACCTAACCCTTGAGGGGGACTAGGTGGGTTTGTACTTCCCCCTTGAGGAGAAGGTGCCCCCCTGCTCTCGTGTAAAGGAGAGCGGGTGAGTGTTCGACCTTGGAAAGTGGACCCAATTAGGGTTGAACCAAGAAAAGTTGATCCTAAGACCGTGGCACCCATGGGAGTGTGACAAGGTGGAGTCGATGAGTTGGCAAGACTAGGAACTCCCCCTAGAATAGGAGGGAGATTTAGCAAGTGTCTGGAATGATGGGGGTTTTGTGGGTCCCCTATGATGTCTGACTAGCTGAGTGAATGTGTGTGAATGGTGGTGAGAGCAATAAATAAACAAAATCCTTTGCTGCAATTTCTGGACCTTCACAATATATTTCACAATTAGATATAATCACAAGGGTGTCATACATAAAGCAATTGATAGAGAAACATATATGTGGGTAGGTTGAATTTTTACATGTGGGAGAAAAAAGAAAACAAATGCTCCTGTCCTAAAAGACGTAACTTCCATCCTCTCAAAATAACACTGGACCTTCCAATAGTACTCAACAGTGGGGTCTGAAGCCACAGGAAGAGGAACTAGTGAAGGATGAAGTAATCAGTTATAATGAGGGGTATAGGGTGCATATCCCAAAAGTGTTGGGGATATTTCCCAATAGCCACACAAAATCCAATCAAGGTGCAATTGCAGCCCACAATTTCCACCTGGGTAGATTTCCTAAAATTTCGTCACTAGGTACCTCGGTCAAAGTGTGACATTTAGATTTTTGGCCTCAGAAATGGGTCACGGGATGTATCTCGTCCAAGAGGTGGGTGCCTCAAGGGGGGATGCACAGAACAATTAGACCTCGGCCTTCAACCCTTCATGGGTATCTCCCTGCCTTATGGTGTTAGGAACACTTGACTTGGAGGATTTAAAGTTCCCTATTTGACAACTTCTATTGTTTTGAAAATGTGAGAACTAGATAACGGGGAGTTATTTGGATGCCTATCCTTGAAATCCTACCTAGACTAAAATATTTATTTTGGCACCTCTCGTGGCAGAAAACTTAGTGAGTTTTTAGAAAAAAATTAGATGTGGTTTTTTGAGAGATTGGGGGTGTGAACCAACCTCGTTGAAATCAAGTGGGAGTGGATAGTTTCGTCAAGAAAAGGGTGGGGTGTTTCTGAATCCCTTTGGAGGAAACTTACTTCAACCTCCATGTTTCGAGATGAAGACTATATGAGTGAGAAGTGACTTTGTGTGTGTGTTAGCGTCAAAACTCACTCCTAGATTGTAGTAGGAATAAGCCTAACGCCCATCAATTTATGTCACTATTTTTTTATAAAGGGTGATCAAATGGAAGAAAACTTAGAACAATATTGTTCTATCTCTGAAACCAGGCCAGACATGCATAAGAAGGTGAGGTCTTAGTTTAACTTCAGACAGTAAGTTGTAATAAGGGTGAGTAGGAGGAATACTTATGAGAGGAAATGCGAAGGGTTGTTGTAGGCATCGAGCTTCTAACAACCTCTCGAAGGAAAACCTGAACACAAGATCTTCTTATATTCAAATTGCAGAAACATTGGAGAATATAACAGTGCTACAATAAAACCTTTATCATAACACAGTCACTGTGAACGCTCCTTTATAACCTTTTATTTAAGGAAGGAGATGATGTCTCACCCACCTTCCTCATTTTCATTAACTGATTCATCATTATCTGAGAGGCCCTAGTCAAATATGCATTAGGGAGATGTGGCAGCCTACCTTTGGTTGTCTGCTACTTCGCTGGATTCCTGTAGAGGGACTCAGTTGGACGACGTGGACAGATCTGATGAGGCTAAGGTGATGGGCACAACAGGAAGGATAATGGGTATGCATGGGTGCTTAGAAGCTAAAGGCATAGATGCAATGCAACACAATAAGATGACGTGGTGACAACAAAGGAGATCCGGTGACTGAACGAGGTGAGGGAAACTAGTTGAGGCGGAGGTGTCCAGGAGTGCGAGATGATGAAATGGAGGATACGTGTCATCGAGGTCTGAGAGGCAGTAAGAAGAGGTGGAAGGTGGTAAGAGGTTTAAAGGGGCCCACATAAAACTACCCCATTCCAGAGCCCCCCTAGTAAAAGAAGAATGGAAAAGGGGGTCCGAAATAAATCCTCGTCCGCTGATCCAGGCGCTCAAATCTAAGTCATTGATAATTGCGTGCCTAATTCAAAAGTGGTGGATGAGCGGCGATGGGACATGATTGGGCAAGGGAGAACACATCGCTTATGGCAGGATAATGTGGAAGGGAGTGGGACAGGTGTCAGAAGGTGAGAGGGAGTGAAAGGGGATAAGGTGTGCTAGGATGGCACTAAGTGGAGGTGAGATATGGGGTGGAAGGAATATGGCGGAAGGTGGAAAGTGGAGGAAATCAAAGATGTGACAAAGGGGGGGTGGCTTATAATGGAACCCTGGCCGTAGATCTAGGCACGCAGATTCTAGCTGCCCAGATTTGCCTGCTGCTTAACCAAATGTGCATTTATGCCCCAACCTAGGGTAAGTGGGTTTTTACCTCACTTATTCACATTTTTCCACCCAAAGGGGCTTATCTCTTAGGAAAACACACCCTTTACAAGAATTGGTGATAACATTAAGCTCCATGGGGGATAGAGTCATCCCTATGATGCTCTAAGAACTCCTTTTGTAGTTCTACTGCCTTGCTCTTGGGCTATGGAGTCATTTATTAAGCCGAAAATAAACTGAAAAAAAATATTTACAAAAACAGAGGAGCCATCTAAGGCTCAAACAAAACATTTCTTTAGGAAATGCCCATTTACTGGGCTGTTAAAAAAAAATTCCCCCTCCAAATCCTGCAACCTGTACGTGTTATTTGAGAATACTTTACATATTTTGAAGGGCCCGATCCAGAGGGAATAAAACTTATTGTGTTTTCCCCTACCCTGCCTAGGTCCATCCCACTTAAGCACCAAATCACACAGCTCGAATTCCTTCTTCCTAAATTTCCTGTCAAAGGCTTGATTGATCTTCTGCTGATGACTATGAGCTATGTCCATTACCTACTCCCTAATTTGTTGCACTTCCACCACTTGATGAATTCTTCTAACCATATGTTCTGGCTCTCCTTCATGATCTTGAAAGAAGTTTTCTACAGGTAAAGAGAGATGATTGAAAAACACATTCTCTGTCCCATAAACAAGTTGAAAAGGTGAGGTGCCTAGGGACTTCTTTGTTGTCACTCGATTGGCCCATAGAGTGAGTTTGAGCTTTGAATCCCAGGCCCTCTTATAGTCTTCCAAAAATCATTTAATGAGTTTGATTAGACTTTTATTGGAATATTATTCCAGTCCATTTCCTTGAGGATAATAGGGAGTGGAGTGAATTAGTGAAATATCAAACTTCTCACAGAACTTAACCAGAGGCTCAGAATTGAAAGAAGCAACATTATCAGTGAAAATTCTGTTGGGACAGCCAAATCTAGCTATGATATCCTCCAAGAAGCTGATAATTACCTTGTGTGAAGAACTCCTGGTGGGGGAAGCATCTATCCACTTGGTGAAATAGTCTGTTGTAATCAGGATCCATCTCTGTTGGCCACTTGAAGAAGGATTAATTTCTCCAATGAAGTCCAACCCCCACTGTTGAAAGGGTGTTGAAGCTACTATAGGCTTTAGTGACAGAGATTTGAGTTGTTTCTTTCCTGAGAACCTTTGGCATTTGATGCAAGCTCTGAATTCTCTGCAGACATCAACGAATAAGGTGGGCCAGTAGTACCCAACCCTGAGAATTTTGTGAGCTGCGGTCTTCCAGAAATGGCGAACTCCACAAAGACCGCTATGGAAATCAAACATAAATTTATGGGCTTCCTGTGGGTTCAGACACCTCAGAAAAACCCTCAGAGGGTCTCTCCAGTACAATACTTGGTCAACAAGGAAATATCTGACCGCCTTGAGCTTTAAATCTCTTGCCTTTCTTTTCCCCAGTCCATCAGTAGGCTTCAACTCTTGCAGAAAGTACAAAATGTTTCTGTACCAGGTGAATTCTGCTAGTGATAAGCCACCCTAAGAGCTTTTGTTGGGTGACTGAGCTTGTTTATTTTCTGAGCAAGCATTGTTGAAGCCAACCCCCAAGGCCTTGCAATTGGATTCAGTCAGCAGCTTGGCTAAACCCTGCCCTTTAACCAACTTGGTGGGATTTATCTCCAGGTCAAACTCAAGGATATTAGCAATCCATTTACCTCTTCTCCCATCTATGTCAGGCTATACAAGGATGTCTTTCATAGAGGCCGAAGGAATGTATGCAGTCACTCTTGAGTGCAAGACATAGACTTTGAAATCTTTGAGAGATTTCACCAAGGAATAGGCTTGTTTCTCCATGATCTCATACCTGGGTTTTTCATCTCTTAATGCCTTATTGAAGAAGGAAATGGGTTGCTCTTTCCCTTCCTCATTTTTCTGCAATAATATCATTGCTATTGCATCAAAAGAATCAAAAGAAAAAACTAGGAAATCCTTGGAATAATTAGGACTGATCAATACAATTGCCTCAATCAATGCCTTTTTTATTTGGACAAAAGATTCCCTGGGTTTAGCAGTCCATTTTACTTCATTTCCCATTCTGAGCATGGCTGCAATGGTTTTCACCAACTCAGAAAAATTTGAGACGAACCTCCTTAGAAAGTTAATCTTCCCTAAAAAAGCCTAGACTTCCTTTCTAGACCTGGGAAGTGACAGGGTTTAAATTGCCTCTACCCTACTGGGATCAATTCTCACTCCTTCTACTGATACTATATGGCCTAACAACTTCCCCTCCTTCATAGCAAACAAATATTTCTTGGGATTTAAGGAAAGGCCAAACCTTCGACATTTCAAGAAAACTTTCCTTAAGTGACAACAATGCTCTTTATCAGACCTAGAGAAGACTGTCATGTCATCCAGATAGATCACCTCAAGATGATCTTTATCCCTAGTGAAGGCTATGTATGTGGCTCGCTGAAATGTTGCTCCTGCATTCATTAATTGAAAAGGAATTTTGGCATACATGAATGTGCCCCAAGGAGTGGTGAAGGCTTTCTTTTCTCTGTCCTTAGGCATGAATGATATTTGATTATAGCCAGAAAAACCATCAATCATGGATATCCTAGATGCACCAGTTACCCTCTGCAATATGTGTTCCATGTTGGGCAAGGGATAGTTGTCTTTCTTTGAGATCCTATTCAAGTTCCTGAAATCAACACAAAGCCTTATTTCTCCACTTTTCTTCCTCACCAGGACCAAATTGGCCACCCACTCAGAATATCTCAAGGGGACAATGATTTGGGCATATAACAACTTCTTCACTTCTCTTTCCATGATAAGCAACAACATGGGATTTATCTGTCTTATCTTATGCCTAAATGGCTTAGCCTCTTCCTTCAGTGGGATCTTGTGTTCAATGACAGATGTGTCATATGTCTTGAGGTCTTCATAAGTCCATACAAACACATCAAAAAATTCTCTTAATAACTCGGTATATTCATTCCTCTGCTCTTTGGTCAAAATTCTTGACAACTTGACAAACTTAGGCTCCTCCTGTGTGTCGATGTTGCACTTCATTGTATCAACATCTTCATTTGAAACCCTACCCTTTACTGCCACATCATTCCCATCAAATAGTCTTTATAAAGGGACTAGTCCCTTTAGAATGTGATTGCTAGGCAGATGAATAATATGGTGATTAGAAATTTTATTTAAAAATACCTCAGGGTGAGGGAGACTTTCGAGATCCAGATCCTTATCAATGTGCAATGCAGAAAATTTATTGATAGACTGAAGAAATTTTTTGATTTCAAGATCGTCTTCAAATACCTTCCAATGATTAATATTGTCTGGTACAGATGGCCTATATCTTATCTCAACATCATATTTGATCTTAGGTGGCAGAGGGATCCTAAACAGACTAGCTGAGACAACTAAGGAATCGACCAAAGTATTTTCCTCTTTTGGAATAAAAGAAATGTTGAAAGCTGAGAAGAAATTATCAATCAAGTCCCACACTTCATATTTGTAACTCCTGAGTCGAGGATGATTAGCTCGATAAGCATTTTTGACTTGCTGGATTATCAACTCAGCATCTCTGAACACTGCTACCCCCTCAATTCCCATTTCTTTTGCAGCCCTTAAACTCAGAACAAGAGCTTCATATTCTGCCACATTATTGGTAGCTTCAAATTCTAGCTTGTATGATAGGGATATGGTTTCCCGACAATGCAACACAAAAATCACTCCAGTGCCAGTGCCTCCTCTAGAAGAAGCTCCATCGAAGAACATCTTCCAAACAGAGGTGGTTGGAGGAGGTATATCGTGATTAAATGTGGGCTACTTTTTGATTTAAAAAGGGGCTTTAGGAGTATCAGTGAGTTGCAATAAGCTAGACCCCAAATCCATGTCAAGTGCAAATATAGGATGATTGGTGGGGTTTTATTCATCACTAACAATGTAGGACAACTGATCTTCTCTATACAACCTCCTGTTTTACCCTCCAAAGACTGGAATGATGGCATATGCGAGATCCATCTGTAATGTTCCTCCAAGTTTTTTAATCCAAGATCTTGACAACAACATGCTAAACTTGGGGGGAACATCATCTATTACAATGTCCATGACCACGCTCTTCATAGGAAGATGAAATAAAGAGACCACCAAGTCTTTGATGACTCCAATGCATTACACCCTCCTTGAATCAAAAGAGTACAAATCGTGATAAGACTTTGTCACTTCTAGTCCCAATTCTTCCATGATTATTTTGGGCATAAGGTTGTGGGAAGCTCTTGAATCCATGAGGCAATTATGTAGCACCTTATCATGTATGTTCAGGGATATGTAGAAGTGAGGGGCTGAATCATCTTTGTATTCTACCATTGGACCTAGTACAACTGCTGGATTTTCACCTTGAAGATTTATTGAGTCTGTAGAAGGCTAGGGGGGGACTCAGATTGTAGTAGTTGGGAGAGGGACCTTTTGAAATCTTCATTTTTAACTAGTTCTGAGAGGGGTACAGGAATTCTAATGTTTTTAATTTCGTTCTCAAAACTAAAGGAGGAAAGAGGCCTAGGAGCTTCCCTTATCTCAAAGACGGGTTCTTTGGTTGTTGGTGAAGTATTTTGAGTTTTATTTTCTCTAGTAGTGACTGTTGTAGGTTTAACAAGCCTTTCTGCTATGAGGGGATGATCATGGCTGTCAAAATTCCCTTCTTTCTTCTTTGACTTGAGATGGTATCTATTAGGAGTGTTGTTGTCCTTCTCCCCTTTACCCAACTCATTGATTTGAATGTTCACAAGGGATTCTTCATATGCAGATTGAGTCAAATGGGGAAAAGGGGAAGTGTCTTCGATACGGTGAATTTCAGGGTCAAGCTCATCTATCTCCTCTCCTTCCTCATGAGAAACTAGGCTATTTTGGAGAGGGGTTTAAATCTTTTGATCATCTTTATCTTTGCTCCTTTGTTCCCTTGGCAAAGCCTATGGCACATTGTTACTAGGCCTTCTGAAGCCCCTGTTATCAGTATTTTGGGGATTTCTGTACATGGGCTTCCCTTCTAACTCCCACCTTTACATCCTAGCCGAAAATGATTTTAGCACTTTAGTCACCTCGTCCAGATGAAGGGGAAGGGGAAAGGAATTGGATGAGGAGGCTTCAAGTTTTTTCCAAAATATGTCTCTATCATCCTTATTCTTGAGTCAGTCAACAACCAATATGTTATATTCTACTTCCATGGCTGCATCCTGCATGTGAGCCAGAGTAGTGGCTCTCCTTTCCCTCAACAGGAGGCAGAAATTGGGATCAAAAGTGCTAGCATAAGTGATTTTAGCAGAGGCTTTTGAGGGATTTATCTCAGTGGGGATCTTATTATTATCACCAATTCTTGTAATAAGGCGCAAGTGGGGATCACTATTATCACCAATTATTGTTATCAATGTTATCACCAATTCTTGTAAAGAGTGTGTTTTCCTAAGAGATAAACCCCTTTGGAAGGAAAAATGCAAAGAAGTGGGGTAAAAACCCACTTACCCTAGGTTGGGGTGCAAATGCATATTTGGTTAAGTGGCGGGAAAATCTGGGCAGCCAGAAGAGGTTGATGGGTGCAGGTGCATATAAGGCATTGAGTGATACAGTGATTTTGGTGCACATGTGCATGATGCATGACTATGGGTTGATAAACCCATGCACATATGTCACACAGCCGTGAAGAAAATTCTAGTCAGCTTGGGTCGGTTATGGTACCTGCAGGTTAAATAAACAAAAAGAAGAGATAAAATAACCCAAATGGGGTAGGAAATTGATACCTTTCCCAAGTGGAGTCGCCAATTTGTTGTGCCTCTTTCGTCACCTAAATGAGAATAACAAAGGTGCTTACAAGATTAGTTGGGTTAACTAAGCAAGACAATAGTAAAGGAAAGGGTTAGAATAATAAACATAAAAAGACTAAGCTAAGAATTAAACTAGGAAAGGAAAAAACAATTAAACTCTTGTGCATAAGGATATAAGAACAAGAAACAAACAAAACTCATGTCACCAATGGAAAGGATTGTATTAGTGAAAAGAAAACACCAAAGAGAAAGGGGACTTTGGGTCCCTTCTTCCTCCAAGGGAGGGCTCTTGGACCCCTAAGATTGACCTCTTCTTACAACTTGAAAACTTGAAAGAAATGGTGAATGAATCCCAAGCTAACCCACTCAAAAGGTGATATGGATTGCCCAAATCGAATGGTGCTAGTATGCCCTTGATGAGAAAAGACGTTTCCCCAAGAGAATAGAAGGAACATAACCTTGAAAATTAGTTCCTTGAAAATGTAGTGCACCCATGGCTTTGTTTTATAGCACCACTTTGAGGTATTGTGCAACCAACTTTAGTGTGAGAAGGGGTTGTTTAGGGCACCTTTAGGTCTTTGACTAGCCACCCAGCCGGATCCAGTCAATATTTGGATGTCAAATTGACTTGGAAGCTGAACTAGAAGTGGGTGGGAGGCTCACCAACATCATAAATGTGTCTTTCTTAGGTGTGCATGGCTTTTAGTGTCCACAGTCACGCATCGTGCGCATGTGCGCTTTTTCTACGCTTCTTGATAGCGCATGTGCACGCGTGCCCTGTGTAGTAATAGCACATCTTAATTTTATAACTAGTTGTATAGTTTTGGACCTTTTGGAAATGATTTGTTGTTAATTTTTCTCCATGGGTAGACTCATAGATGTTTGAATATGCGGGATTCCTGTAACCATTTGAAGACAAAATTTCAGTGATAACAATCCCAGTCACCGAAACGACAACCGATCCTAATTGTTCCCCACGTGTTGTCTCTGATAGATGGCCTGGATCAATATTTTGAATGTGGGACCCCTCCTATCTTGGACCTTCCACCACATGTCCCTTAAGCTAGACGGCCTAGATCTCTCTCATTGAATGACCCTGATCCTTTGAGGATTTCTGGCACCAGGGATACATGATGTATCTTGTCCTCATTTTCCTGATGACTCAAACTACGAAACCATGGATTTTCACCATGTGTCCCCAGGATGGATGGTTTAGATCACATCGATGCTTTCACTTTAAATATCCTAAAAGCCCCATGTACTCTCCTCTAGGTCCTACCTTTCCACAAAACCCTGGGCTATGACCATGAGCCCAACACCAAGGCATTTTCATATTTCGTGTATCAGGGATTGAAGGGAGTTGATCAATGACCCTTTTGTATCTTAAAGTCCCAGTAGTTGAAACGATGAGCAAACCTAATTAAATTCCATGTGTCCCGACTAGATCGGATGACCATGATCATTTTGTGACTTTGGCCATTAGGGATGAGCCCAGGCTCTAAACCTCATGCAACTTTGTGGCTCTAGTTTACCTGATGACCGTTGATCTTGCCCTGATGTCAGATCCTAGCCATTGAAAACCTTCTCTTTTCCCACTCACTTCATTTTAAGCCCGAAGCAGACTTTTCTGCGTACTGCGCTTGGGCACTTCTCATGCAAACAACAGACTTGGATACTCCTATGCCCGTGACAAGAATTGTTGATAACATTAGGCTCCATGGGGAATAGAGTCATCCCTATGATGCTCTAAGAACTCTTTGTAGCTTCAGTGCCTTGCTTTTGGGCTATGGATTCATTTATTAAGACAAAAACAAATAGAAAAACAATATTTACAAAAACAGAGGAGTCATCTAAGGCTCAAACAAAACATTTCTTTAGGAAATTCCCGTTTACTGGGCCATTAAAAACTTCTTCGCCCTCCAAATCCTGAAACATGTAAGTGTTGTTTGAAAATACTTCAGAGATTTTGAAGGGCTCGATCCAGAGGGATTCAAACTTGTTGTGATTGCCTCTATCCTTCCTAGGTCCATCCCACTTAAGCACCAAATGTCCCAGCTCAAATTACTCCTTTCCGATTTTCTTGTCAAAGGCCTGCTTGATCTTCTGCTGATGACTGTGAGCTCTATCTATTACCTGCTCCCTAGTCTACTGCAGTTCCACCATTTGATGAATTCTTCTGACCATATGGTTTGACTCTCCTTCATAATCTTGAAAGAATTTAGCTACAGGTAGAGCCATATGAGTGGGAAATACAGCTTATGTCCCATTAACAAGCTGGAAAGGGGAGGCGCTTAAGGACCTGTTGGTTGTCACTCGATCAACCCACATAGAGAATTTGAGATTTGAATCCTAAGCATTCTTATTGTCTTCCAATAATATTTTAATGAGCTTGATCAGAATTTTATTGGAATACTCTTCCAGTCCATTGCCTTGAGGATAATAGGGAGTGGAGTGAATAAGTGAAATCCCAAACTGCTCACAGAGCTTGACCAAAGGATCGGATTTAAAAGATGCAGTATTATCAGTGACAATCCTACTGAGACAGCCAAGTCTGGTTATGATATCCTCCAGGAAGCTAATAATTACCTTGTGTGAAGCACTCCTGGTGGGGACAACTTCTATCCACTTGGTGAAATATTCTGTTGCAGTTAGGATCCATCTATTCTGGCCACTTGAAGGAGGATGGATCTCTCCAATGAAGTCCAACCCCCATTGTTGAAAGGGTGTTGAAGCTACTACAGGATTTAGTGGTAGAGATTTGAGCTACTTCTTTCCTGAGAACGTTTGGCATTTGATGCAGGCTTTGACCTCTCTGCAAACATTAGTGAATAATTTGGGCCAGTAGTACCCATCCCTAAGAATTTTGTGGGCTATGGTATTCCAAAAATGGTGCCCCCCACACAGGTTGCTATGAAAATCAAACATAACTCTTTGGGCCTCCTGTGGGTTCAGACATCTCAGGAGCACTCCCAGAGGGTCTCTCCAATACAGGACCTGGTCAATAAGGAAATACCTGATTGCCTTGAGCTTTAAATCTCTTTCCTTACTCCTCCCCATTTTATCAGGGGGATTTAATTCTAGAAGAAAATATATAATGTCTCTATACCAGATGCACTCTACTAGTGATAAACCACCCTGAGGGATATTGTCGGATAACTCATCTTGCTAGTGATAAACCATCCTAGGTTCAAGAGTATATTTTACTTCATTTCCCTTTCTGAGAATGACTGTGATGTGTTTCACCAACTCAACAAAATTCGAGATGAACCTCCTCAAAAAGTTAATCTTCCCCAAGAAAGCTTGGACTTCTTTTCTGGACCTAGGAAGTGATAGGGTCTGAATTGCCTCTACCCTGCCAGGATCAATTCTCACTCCCTCTGCTGATACTATATGGCCTAAAAGATTCCCCTCCTTCATAGAAAACAAATATTTATTGGGGTTTAAGGAAAGGCCAAACCTCGTGCATTTCAAGAAAACCTTCCTCAAGTGCCAGTAGTGCTCTTTATTAGATTTGGAGAATACTGTGATGTCATCTAGATAGATCACTAGATAGTGACGCTCGCTGAAATGTTGCTCCTGCATTTATTAATCCAAAAGGCATTTTGGCATACATGAATGTGTCCCAAGGAGTGGTTGCAACACCCTGTTTCCCCCATCTTGTAAATATAACTGGACTGGCCAAGAACTATGGCAAACTCATAAATATGAATATGTGATGTAAATGGACCTTGAGGAAAAGGTCAATGAATGTGAATAACATTTTGAATTTATGGCAGGACTGTTAAGAGGGGATGTGAAGAAAAGAGACCACGATGGCGGTGGAAGGCACCTGCAAAGGTTGCGTTAACTTCCACCGAGAATTAATACTGTATTTGGACTCCACTAGCCTGGAGAACCAAAAGCGGCTTGCTAGCCCTGAATTTAATGTCTCGCAGGCTGGTAGGTGGATGTCTTAATGAGGCAAGGGATGGTCAACTGCCCATCTGTAGAGCCGTCAGGCCTGATCAACACGAGGGTAATCATGCCACACACAACCTCACAAGAGGATAAGGTGTATGGTAGAAGCAATTGAGGGAGCAGACGCAAGGGGAACTCTAGCATTACGCAGAGTGGGTGATAGAAGAAAGGAAGGATTGCAACCTTCTCTCCTGGTCACTGGCAGACAGAGAGACGCAGTCTCATAGCATCATGGTATAAGCTCGGGGGTGGCTAGTGGTAAATCCACTGGGAGTCGCTATGCCTATGGTTGGGTGGAAACGAGCACCCCTCTCAGAAGTTTCACTCACTTCTGGTGTTATTTCTGATAAGTGTTTTACATATTGCATCTTAAAATTCATATACTGACATATATTCTCATAGAACTATGAAATTGGGAACGATTATAGTGTAAGAATGTTTGCGCAGTGCTTTGATAAGAAATAATAGATATATGCTTATAACAGAAGAAACCACGTATGACTTATGTTGATGAATGAATTTAATTATGCATAAGTTGAACCAAGTCAGGCTTCCATCCCATTCTCGGGAAGTTGGTTACCCTTCTCTGTCTCCAGGGATACCCCGGAATAGACCTCTTCACAGAGATTCCCTCCTTGGAAACGTTTACCAAGAACCTAGAAAAAGGGCTTGAATGTGCAAGTCTTAACCACCTTGTACGAGGAGGAATGAACCTCCTTAAAATATTGAAGTAGCAACGTAGGGATAAGTATCGATCGATGGATGAGATCCCGTCGGAAGATCCATGGTCATTCACGACCATTAGATTGACAAAAGAAACAGGGGTGTTACATACCTTGCCCCTTTTCCTCTATCTTCGTGAATAGCAAGGAAATCAGGATCGTAGATCCCCAAGGTCCATGAGAACATCGGGACTGTTGATTTTTCCACGACTAGGAAGTAGTGGGACAGTGCGTGACATGGGACAGATCCGAACCATTAGATCCTAGCTAGAAAAACCCGACAGTTGTAGGATCTGTTCAGAGATGCATGAGGGTTAAGCCCTCGTGAACAGGAAGTTGAAAGTCCCGATGAGATGCGTGGCCATCAGGATATCAGCACTCATGAAGTCGGGAGTCATGATGACATGAGGTTGGGGATTTTCGTAGTGAAAATCTTGAAACCAATCTGAGCCGTCCATCATAGGAGGACACATGGGCAAGATCAGTAGCCCATCGGCAATTCAGGAATCCCATTGACAAGAAGCCCATACAATTCGGAATTGTGAAGTCTGGACTCCCGACAAAGTGAAAAGCATCCATTGTAGGGCCAGCTATCATTATATCGACATATCGGGATTCAGTGGATCGTGAATCCTGAGGACGAGTAAATTTTGGCAGGGGAAAGTATGAAAACATGACAGGAGATAAGACTGCGGTCTTGTGAGATAGGGGTCATGTGGGCCAGGAGTTTAGCCAGGAGGACTAAGACGTAAGGGACCATATCATTGAATTGGCTCATCAAGAATCGTGGAATCAAGATTCCTGTTGACAAGAGTTCAGGATTTCCCATGGTGGAAACCCCAGAGTAGATTTGAGCTGCTCGATTGATGGAGGCCATGTATTGAGGGATTAACTGCATCGGGAAACCAGGTATTGAAGATTCGAGAGTCCCACGATTCTTTCAGAGGATTTTAGGGTCTATAATGACTGTTTGATTTAAGAAAGAGACGCAGGAATTAATTCCATGACCCCTTCCTTTTCCCTTGCAAGAGATGAAGGAATCAGGACCATAGACCTCATGGTCCATGGAAGTACCTGGACCGTCCATCTATAGAACACACGTTATCGCTGGTAAGTGCTTCGACATTTTGGCACCTAGGAAACAAAAGGGTAAATAACCCTTGCCTTCGCGAGTCATGAAATCCTGATAACCGAAGTCCCGTGGACCATTGGATCCACGCTCCTAAGAGCTGTCGATCTCTTACACGACTTTCCATATCAAAAGTCAGAGATTTAAATGACGAAGAGTTTTGGAGTCGTTGCACTTCGAACTCTCGAGTACCGATACCCTGAGAGGATCCATGTCATTGGATCAGGGGAGGCTTACGGCCATCGATCACCCTTTGGAGGGAAACTTTGGAGACCTCAAAAGTTTTTGGAGATTCTGATTGTTAAGAAATCAATGAAAAAGTTTGATTTGCATAGTGGGTATGTGACAAAGTGGTATCAGAGCATGGTTACAACACTCGCCCTGACTGGGCTCATGCACGAGTCATGCATAAGCTCCGTCTGAAGTACTCCTATGAGGAGTAACCCCCTAAATTAACTCTCTTGCCCAGGATTGAAAAACTCGGAGACGAGAACCCAACTGTGTATGCATGTGAAAGAGTTATAAATTATGCAAATTATAAAAGCGTATTTAACTCTTGACTAATAACTAGCATTTGTCTTTTCACTCAAGCGAACGATCAGCCACGGGAATCTACAAACGCAGAGTATGGTTACTCACCAAGAGGTGGGAGAAGGCTCCCACAACAGAGACGAAGATTCTGATGAAAGAAGAGCAATAGGAACCCCTCCAGACCTAGCCGAGACTGTGAGGAGTCTCATGGTTGAATTGCAAAGCTGCAAGGCTGACAATGAAAGGATGATGAAAGAACAAGAAAAACAAATCGAAATTAATGTAGTTTTACTGCAGAGATTATCTGACCTATAGCGACAAATGCAGCATGAACCTGAGATGCAGAATCATGGTCGTGTCAGTGGCCATACTGAGAGAAGCACGTCAAGAAAGGTCCACCCCAGAGGTAAAGGACCAGTGCCAGATGATTCCACTAAGAAGGAAGTTGGCAATTTAGAAGGCTCTTCCAGCAACAGGACTAGTTCCTATTATCAAAGAAAACAAAAGAAGCAAAAGACTTCCAAGGGTCATAAATTTGAGGAATTTAGGAAGGCCAAACCTCCCTCCTTCGATGACGAGATAAATAAGGGAGAGGAAGCTGAGGCCTGGCTACTTGGACTGAAGAAATATTTCAGAGTCCATGATTTTTCAGAAAATTTGAAGGCCCGAGTGGCCACTTTCAATCTGAACAGAAAAGATTCCATCTGCTGGGAAGATCTTAAGAACATGAAAGGGGTCCGCGAGGAGGACCTATCTTGGAAACATTTTTAGAAGTACTTCTGGAAGAATTATTTGTCGCAAATATATTTCGACGAGAAGGCTAAAGATTTTTATGAACTCAAACTGGGGCAACTCACTATAGAGGAATATGTCAACAAATTCCTCGACTTATTGAGATATGTATCCTACATCAAAGCAGAGAAGGAAAAGGCGCAATACTTCATCAGTGGGTTACCCAAGGAATATCGGAACCAAATCGAATTCGAAGAGCCAAAGACCTGAGAAGACACTATTCGAAAAGCAATATATTGTCATGAACAATATGGACATCGGGCAGAGTCTTATGGAAACTGGAAACAGAAGAGTGGCTCGAGATTCCATAAGAAGGGGATCAAATGCTCAAGATTTAAAAACTACAAGAAGAACCCCAGAATGAACTATCCAGCCTGGAGTGTACTCCAACAGAACTTTCCCTCGGTGGATGGCAACAAAACTTCTGTACCTATACCAGTGAAAACTAATAACCCAAAGAAAGAACCTCTGAAATGCTGGGGTTGCTGAGAAGAGCATCTCCTGAGAGACTGTCCACACCGACAACAGAATAGTCGAAAAGTTTATAACATGCAGGAAGCTACCACATTCAATGATGTGGCAAGGAGTGTGTCACAGATTTATGCAGCCTTGGATAATAACCAAGCTGACCACCAAGCTTCAGTGGTGGAAATAGAAGGTATGATTTTCAACCATCTAGTGTCTGTTTTGATTGACCCTGGTTCAAATTTGAGTTATATAGCCCCTAGAGCTGTTGATAAGTGTAAACTATAGCCACAAAAGAAAACCAAGCCATGGTTGGTACAGTTAGCCACTGGCACCAAGAGAAAGGTAGTAGAGGTCATACCAGCCTGCCAATTAATGTTGGGTGAATTCCCAACCCAAGCAACCCTTAATGTATTACCCCTGGGATCATACGACCTGTTGATTGGTATGGACTGGCTGGCCACCCATAAAGACAAACTGGACTGTTACCATAAAACCTTAGAATGTGTGAGCGAAGAAGGAAAAAGGATAACCCTCCAAGGGATCCAAAAACCAGTCTCAGTAAGACAAATATCAGCCCTGCAAATGAGAAAGTATTGCTGAAAGGGATGTCCCCTATATGCAATACAGGTGCTGAAAACAATCGAAGGTGCTAAACCAAGCCCCGATGATCACCCTATCCTGAGAGAATATAGAGATGTGTTTCTGGAAGAGGTACTGGGTCTACCTCCGAGAAGAGACATTGACTTCTCGATAGAACTTGCACCAGGAGCAGTGCCAGTGTCTAGGACACCCTACTAGATGAGCATGCCTGAGTTAGTTGAACTCAAATTACAATTGAAAGAAATGATGGATAAGGGTTATATTCGACCCAGCGTGTCCCCACGGGGAGCACCAGTCTTGTTTGTGAAAAAGAAGGATGGCACCCTTAGACTGTATATAGATTATAGACAACTCA
>CBVK0100286362.1:0-22903 GCA_900067695.1 Picea abies
GCTCTTCCGATCTCACTGTCGCTTATGATATATCTATGAGATCATTTTCTTGGATAATGAAGGGATACTGCCTGAGTATATTTTCGGATACTGTATCAGTCATATTGGGTCAAACTGAACATGTTTTGTTTGTAGTTTAAGCGTGGCTGGAGTTAACACTCGGGGTTTTGGCCCTCAGGCCCAGATTTCGAACTAAGAGGCTCTGATACCATATGGAACAACCAAATATTTTTGAACATCATTAAATTTCATAAACAATTTATTGCATAAACTGAAACAATAACTTCATAGCATAATATTGATTTTCATAAAAACAACTTCAGTAACTTATATTTATCACTAAAACTGATTTCATGGCAGAATGAAATAAATACATAACTTGACAAAGTACCTGGTTCTGATGCTAATTTATGTTGCCTCTTTGCCTTGTCGTTGCCTTCCTGCTACCTGATACACAGATCAACCCTGCCACAAATAAGAAATAACTGCCCAAAACTACTGTCCTCCCTGCCAACTAGGAAAACTACCTAGCTCTAGGATATCTATGGATATCCTGGCCCCCGTGCCTAAAATCTCCAGCAACTCGGTGCCTCAACTGATCGAAAGCCACAGCCAGAAACTCTCTTCTCACAGCAAGTCCAGTAGTCCTCCAGAATCCATCCCCCGTCCCATGTCCAATGCCCAATGCCCCTCACGTCAACCTCCCTTCCTCCCTTATCCCTCCTTCACTAACTCCTCCTTTACTCCCTTACCTACTCTCGTCCTCCTCCCTAATCCTCCTTTAATGCTTTTATCTTCTCGGGATTCAAAGGCCATCCCTCTCTGCATACACAACCTTTTTATAGCATTTCTCATTGATTTCTTAAATTTATTTCTCAGGTCATTAAATGTGATCTGTAGTTAAAGTATTACTTAGTTAACCACAATTATTTTCTTTAATTAATTTTACTTTATAATCTTTAAACATTTATCCATCTATGGTCGTTACATTACACAAAAGCTGCACTTGTTTGGATTCAAGCGAATCCGAAAGTAGCGACAACGTTCGAAGATAAGTCTAAGGTGTGTGGGATGATACGTTCTCTTATGAGATCACGATGCTAAATCATCTAGATAGGCCTCGACTATATGCTTGAGGTCATGGAAAGAAAAAGACATGGCTTGCTTAAAGGTTGCTCTAGCATTTTTAAGACCAAAAGGAATCTTACGATATGCGAAGGTACCCCAAGGACAAATGAATGTCGTTTTGTGTTGGTCTTCGGGTTTGATTTGTATTTGATTATATCCCGAAAAACTATCCATGAAAGAAAAGGCTTCCCAACTAACGCATTCATCAATGATCTGGTCGATGAATGGTGTTGGAAAATTATCTTTGGGACATGCCTTATTCAAATCATGGAAATTGGTACATACCCGAATAGTGACTTGTTTTTTATTGACCAACACAGGATTTGACACCCATTGAGTCAAATGGATAGGATAGATAAAACCTTCCTTTAGCAATTTCTCAACCTCGACCTTAATGGCTGCTTCTTTCTTAGGATTAACTGGACAAAGCTTCTGCCGAACAGGCTTGGAATCAGGATACGTTGTAATCTCATGTTCAACTATTTTTGGATCAATACCTGGAATTTCCTCATAAGACTGGGAAAAAACGTCGCAGAATTATTTGAAAAGATATGTGTAGATTTGAATCTCTTCGGGGGAGCAGTCATATCCAACGAAAACATTCTCCACGATGCCAGGGTTTTGGGAGATATTGATCGGTATAGTTTCAGTGATAGTTTCCATATTTCCCTCAGCATAAATTTCGTGTGTAGCTAAGAGATTAATAGGGCACGACTAATCTCCTGTCATGGTCATGGTGAATTCTCCTGCTTCGATTCAACTTAAATCTGGGAGAAAATATGATTTGTGATGAATATCTTCCCAAGGTTTGTTCGGAATGGTCATTGCTTCAATCACTGGTTCGTCAGAAGGCAAGACTAAGTCTAATGAATTGGTGTTAGTGAGAGAACCCTGAGCCCAAATAGGTTCTAGAAGTGGATGTAAATCTTGTGCAGGAGTCGGATCAGTGTTAGCTAAAGCTTGCTGGACTAAAGAGTACGCTACTTCAGATGCAGACAAGGGCATGGACATGCCCAGGTACCCTGTCGCATCCATCATGGTCAATGGGGAAGGAAGTATCCATGGATCCTCGAAGTAAGTCATGCGGAACGACGAAACTTGAAAAGTCTCAACCTTATGGTGATTGGATATAAATTTGATATCGCCATGAGGGGGCAGGTAATCGAAGGTACCCATCAAGGATGGGCACAAACCAACTCCTATGTTGACGACACCTGGTTGAGGATTATCAATCATCGAGACTATGGATGCCCCCAAAGCAGGGTCAAGTCTGGAGAAAGACAATTGATCAATGGTCACTATCCGACCCTCGTGTGGAAACAAAAAGACCCATAAAACTATAGAAACCAAAACTTGCATAGCATAAGTCCAACTCCTTCCTAACAAGAGGTTATAGTCGAGGGGAGCATTGACTACCTCTACTTTGACACACACGGTCTTCCCTCCTAACTACACGGGAAAAGAAGGAACGATGCCATGTGGTAGGAACGAATGACCATCGAAAGTGGTGAGGAGAGTAGGTGATGGAGACAAAATGGGCTAGCCAATGGCCTTCCAACATGCCAACAACATAATGCATGTCGAGGCACCCTCATCAACTACCGTGCGGAAGATATTCTGAGTAAACATTTTTGTGGGATAAGCCACTACTATCTGAAACGCTACATGGTAAGGTAGATGAGGTTTGAATTCAGTTGTATCCAACATGATTGTACCCGGATTACAAGTCTCAGTAAAGCCTAAAGCGGTTAACAAGGCTTTCCTATGAGAAGGGCAGTTTTGGAGGACTTCTAAAGTGGACATCGCACAAGGGGTTTGTGATAAATCTTCCATCACAGAGTAGTTCTAGGTGGCCCTTGCATTTGGGTTATGAGAAGATTTTTTAAATGCACCTTTGGGAATGCGTGTCATTGTTTCTCCCAACATCTTCTCAATCTATAGAGGAAGAGATGGGAGGTTAGCTTCTTTACCCTTCTCAGAAGTTCTTGGTTTACTATAGTCATGCACTCTAGTCGATATAAAAGAATCACCCCTAACCATATATACGTTCACATATGCGAGGTTGTTCGGAGGCAGACATGGTTCCTGGCTGCTCCCTTCGGTGCTTGCAGAGGCTTGAGTTAGATTTTGCCCATGCTGAAATGGATTAGTCAACACAACCTGTTGTTCCTGCATCACAAACTTTTGGCCTTTGCAAGTCAAGGACATAGATGGGTCAGGTGGTCTTCCATGCACAAGTTGCATGGATACCTTGCCTTTCATTTTTCAATGTTGTCTCTGCCAGCATTATCGGTGGATTTTTTATCCCCCTTACCCCTCTTTCATTGTTTTTTCTTTCCTTCAGGCTGCTGGGTGGCCTTTGGGTTAGTCTATTTCACTGTGTGTACCTCCGATGTTTGGGTAGGGGGAGCAGCCAAAGTAGTAGTTTGGCTAGCCACTGTGTTTTGTATAGATAACTGGTGCAACTGCTTCATCAATTGCTCAGCAAGATTTGTTTGTGCTGAACCAACAATACCATCAGCATGTGGTCCAACTCTCTATCTAGTTTTATCCAGTATTGAACGTGGCACATCTGGCAAGATGTTCTATAATAAACCAGACTAAGAATAGATGAGCTCAAATTGTTGAGCCCTCTTGATGGCGTATTCTTTAGAGAAAACTCCTGAAGTCACGACGTCTTTGGATAACTGCGGGACCAAATATTTAAGGAACCACTCAAGCAGGAATGCTGGAGGGATTGGCACCTTGATTAAACTCTTCTAGCATCTCCATTCTCGGATGTGATCAGAGATATGGTCCGTTGTTGTCTGTTTGAAATTGGCTTGCAACTCTGTGCCAGTGTCGTATCTCACAGGTAACTGAAAATGGTTGAAGAAATCCATTTCCAGCTCACCGAAGGAAGCGTATCTTGAGTGATCGAGCTCAATGTACCATTTCACAGCACTCCCAATGAGAGTACGTTGAAACAATCACAACTGTATGGAGTCATATTTCAATGAGTCAGATGAGCACCAAAGATGGAAGGTAGTCACGTGATCACTTGGATATTCATTAGGCTTGGCTTCAAACTTTGGAATTTCCGAAGGCAACTTCGTCAGCATAGGAGGCCATTACGGATCGTGAAAAATGGGGTCATTCAACAACCTTGTCAAATCTGGCAAGTGCAAAGTTGCCAGGAAAGGTAGTTTGGGTTGTTGGTGATAACTTGGGAAAAAGGGGCCTAGAGTTTGACTGACACCAGGTTTCCAGGAAACGTTTGGCTGCCGGCATGGATTTTGGTAGAAACCATGGCCCTGGCCAGCGTATGAATTTTTCATATGTGGAGACATCATCGACTGATTTCCCAAATAGGACATAGATGGTTGGGCATGCATTATATTCGAAGGACTTTGGGAAGGATTGCCCCATGGTGGTCCCATGGGAATGGGCATAGTAGTTTGTCCGGGGTTCCATTGATTATGGAAAGAATTACCCCATATTGGCATTTTGGATGAGAGAACGGATCCCTACCCTGAATTCCAAGGTCCTGCTGTGGAAGAAGTTCCTAGGTTTTCCCCCTGTGTAGGAATAGTACCCTGCATAGGAGTAGATTGTCCAAAACTGGGATTGCCCCCAGTCGGGAAAGTGGCAGATGAGAAGGCGTTGTTTCCAAACGTTCCAGCCAAAGAAAATGTCGAACCTACCAGCATACTATGCGAAGGTGGTCCTTGACTCCCTGCTCCAAATAAACTATGGTATATAGGTTTCTCGGTGGACTACTGATGCGAGCCACCGAGTGAAGGGGACGAAGGAGGGATATGAACTCCTCCGTAAGGGAAAGCATTAAAAGGAGAAGAAGTGCCCCCGATGTGACCTTACAAAGGAGTGCTAGAGCTCCCTTCCCCCAGACCTAAATTCTGTAAAGTGGAGTAATAAAGTACAAGAATTGTACCTAAACTAGGCATCCCATATGAGAACAGAGGGCCTGTCACACTTCGTGTGAAAGGGGTTGTGGTCGCTGCCAAAGATTGGATTGGACTACTGTTTTATGTAGAAGCGGTCGAGACCATGGTGGCTTAGACCAATGATAATGGGTTAGGAGGTGAAAACTCTCCTGTGGGGACAACTGTAGTGGGAATGGAAGAATTCTCAGAGGGAGTAACAACATTTGTTTCCATTGCTGTGTGAAACACTGTCTGGCGCTCATAAAATTGGATTGGTACGATGAAAGGTGCCAAGAAATCAGTGGTTGGGGTTTCAACTGGGCCAAGAGAATGTGCTTCAAGGTCCAAAACGGTCGATTACTCCAGTTGTTGGTTGGGCACAATTGCTTGTAACTTGGTCGCTTCAAAAGACCCTTGTTGGTCTAGCTTTCGCCTCAATGGTGGCGGGGTTGTCTCTAGTGTAACCAATGGTAGACCAAGAAGCCTTTGTGACCGACAGAGCTCATGATCCTCCACTATGTGAGAAGATCAAAGAAACTCTAAGGTAGTCTAAACGCTCAAACGTAACACACACTAAAAAAGTCCCTAGACGATAAGATAGGCATACACTAAACTAATTGGAAGAACAATTACAACAACCAACACTAGAGCAACTTACTGGTGCAAGTGAAACTCAAACACAGAAGCACCTTTTGGGTATACTCTGCAAAGCGTGGCCTAATGTCTATCCTAGGTACCACGGTATACCCCCATAGTCACCTGTGTATTTCCCTAAAATAGATAGGAAACTAGGTTGCCAACGTGCAAACAGTCACCAGGCATGTACAGTCAAAAGTCGGGTAGACCACAATGAGCAGGGTATCGAGCCCGAAACCTATCAAGGTTATCAAAAGAAATTGGTTCTAAAGACAACTGAGGACATCAAATGGATTCGAGACCCACGAATCCCCATGGAAAATGCAATCAATGGAATCACAAAACAAGCCCTCTATATGTGTTCTCCACTACGATTGGTCCAACTTTGGAGGGGTTATCTCTGCTACCTTTCCGCACGTGACCTCGTGTTTATCCCCTGTGTTAGAGGGGGGTCCCAAATAACTTTCACGACACTGGACTTAGACACTCCCTAACTCTAACTCCAATGTTTGATTTTAAATGGCCTTGAAGAGTTTCCTCTCCAACTAATCCAAGGCCCTAATCCTAAACTAGTTGGTGAACCCTACAAACATAAAAGTCTAGTAGATTTTAAATTTAGTGCTAATTTTATGGATTTGTCTTATGTCAAGGGGTATGAAAGTGAAAATGATGATGTGTAATAGACGAAAGCAAAAGATGAATAAAAAATATGGAAACAAAACTTTTACTTAATGCAAAATTTCAACAACATTTCAAAATAAATATTTTTAATTTTCCAAGATTTTGGACAACAAACTCAAAAGAAATTTCACTTGACTACAAGCTACTTATGATCTAAGTAAACTGCAAAAACTTATGAAATAAATGAATTTTCCCTGGCTAATAATGTAGAAACACACTCTTCAACCAAACAAGAAAATGAAAAGAGATTTTTTTATTTATTTAAATGCTTGATAAAGAAAAAAGGGAAAAATACCAACAAGCAAAAACCAAGAAAACAATTCTGGCCTAATTGCAGATTGCAGAGAATCAGGTCAAAAATTACACACTAGCAATTTTTTTTAAAATGACTCTCACACTTGTCTAAAAACCCTAAAAAAATCTTTTTATGACAACTTTTAAATGAGAAAAATCATGCTAAGGGTAAGATTAATCCTAAGCTATGGACTGCTAAGATAGAGATTCAAACACCTGAGAGGAATAATTCTTATCAAGGGAAAGGATTACTACCTTACCCTCAACAAAATGTATCCTGTACAAGCACATGACTGTTAATCTAATAACACATGTGTGAATGTGTGTTGGATAGAGATAGAGGGCATGTACATGTGGGTTGACCTTGTACAGGCCGCGTGTATATCTAAACTCTGAGAAAAAATGAAAACAGACAACCCAAAACCAGGAAGAGACCATTGATATTGATAACCAGGATCCCTTGAAGGCTTGGACACTCTTTTTAACAGAAAAACAAATAATGTAAGGAAAAATGATAAAGAAAAAACAATCTGAGATAGGACTGCAAACAACCAAGACTCAGACAGAATTTCAGAAAACCCCTGAGAATGTATGATTCTGACAGGGAAGAGGATGATTGCCTCCAAAATTCTCTGGACTCTACACGCTACTGCTACTTCCTCAACTAGCATTCACATGCGGGTTGTAAGAGAGTAAAGCACGGGTACACATGTGCAGACTTTATGCAGGCCGCATGTACCTCTATGGGTCCTGACAAACACAGTCAAGCAAATAAGAGAAACCTGGTATGGAAAACTAAACTCTCTGCTAGCTCAAACCTTACAGAAACTAAAAAAAAACCAGCAAGAAAAACCAGTCTTTTTCTAAAAACTACCCAAAAACACATAAAACTCCTAAGAACCCTAGAGATCTTCCCCAGTATGGTCGCCAATTCTGTTGTGAGGGAAATCTCCTTATGGACTAGCAAATAGGGTTATACTTTGCATGCAGATATGACCTATAGAAAATCTACTTTCTACCTTCGTCCCTAGACTTAAATCCCATTCCTTTTTAGTAAATGCATGGCTAGATCAACCTACCTTGTTTCAGGCGTTCGATGTCGATCCCTTGTCGCACTTGATTACTTGTTCACGGGTCTCCTTTCCAATGCTGACCTGCATACAAGACAAGAAACAACTACACATGCATACTACCTATAGAATAATGAGTTAGAAATTCAAACATCTACTTAGTAAATTATGAATAACTCATGAATTGGGACTAGAAAAGCAATTTCTTTATTACTTTGAATGAGTCAACTTACGAAATTTGAGACTGGCCACCACTCCGTGAACTTGATCCTGGGCTCCTCTTCAACTGTCCTCCAACTACTTTGCTTTATATCTCCTTCAGCACATGGATGGCTAAAGGGTTGGGACAATGGGAATACGCAAATGGGCAGATTTTCTTTGCTATATTTTTCCTCTTTCCAAATGGGACCCCTACCCCTTATTTTATAGGCTAGAAGGAGCTAGGTATTTGGACGAACCCTCGGCCATGCATGGCCAAGAGTTTCAGTTAACTCACCCATAGATTTTTTGTTCCGTCGGCAACTTTCTTTTATTCGTGCTTTTGTCGCTCCATGCGGGTTGTTTTAGGTCAGCCAACATGTACACGCATGCAGTAATGGAGTAGGGCACGTGGGCCTTTATAAAAGAGGTTTTTTAAAGAGTTGTTCAACAGTGTTTTGACAAAGAAGGGATATGAGATGGCCTTATGGTAGGTAATCATGTGTGGTTCAATTTAGGGTTATAACCTGAGGATGAGAGATGGAGACTCGGTGGAAGATCATTTGAACACATTCAATATTATGGTAAGTCAGTTAGTAACTGTTGAGATTAAAATTTTAGATGAAGATAAGTCTATAAGTTTATTGTTCTCTTTACTAGACTCGTGGGATAGTCTAGTTGTGGCCATAGGTAGTAATACAACTGCCTTGAAGTTTGATGAAGCGGTCTCATCCTAATTGTCAGAGGAGATGATATGGAAGAACATGGAAGGATAGAGCACATATGCATTATTTTCAAGAGGATGCTCCCTGTCACACACTCACTACGACAACCTAGATTTTTCGTCTTTTCTTTGAGGGACAGAATCCCCGAATTTTTATGGTGCCTAGTGCAGACAATCCCTTCCCTTATCCTCCTCCATGTGATCGTTGGCTATGATCACAGGCATTACCAAAAAGGCGCTTCTAGCTTTCGTGTTTCGGGATTTCTGTGTGCGAGCTCTCCCTGACTCCTTGTCCCTTGAAATGCCGAAACCCGAAATGGGGTTAATGAGCTTCTTGGCTCCTCTTTTTCCTACTCCATGCGACCACCTCAGTGAACACATGCTAACACCAAATGGCGCTACCGAAACTCAAATTTTGATATTCCTGTTGCAAGGAACCCTTGTTCCTTCAATCCCCGAAACCTGAAAGCCTGATATCATCTGGATCTATGGTCCAGATCATCAACTTGATAAACGGCCCAGATTAAATCCCGACATTCTACCTTTTAGGATTTTGGTGGGGTCTTCACTCTTATTTCCTCGATCTTCAGAGCCCCGGTGGCTTTAGATCTTCAACACGTGTCCTCTGCAAATGGACGGTCCAGATTCTTTTGGGACCCGAAATGTCGATTCCCGCGTTTAGACCCTGGATTAACTACTAGCGCCTACCTTCTACCATGTGACCCTGTCCTATGACCTAGGGCTCATCCACAGAGCGCGTCGGGGTTTCGTATACCGGGATTTTGTGACTTGCGAAGACGAGGGGTATTTCCCTCTGGTTTCCCGCATGTCGAAACACCGAAACTTATTCACACTAAACTGACACATCCATAGATCACGTCGGGGTTTTGTATATTGGGATTTCACGACTTGCGAAGATGAGGGGTCTTTCCCTCTGGTTTCTTAGGTGCCGAAATGCCTAAACTTATTCACGCTAAACCGATTTGGGGTTTCGTATACCGGGATTTCGCGACTTGTGACAATGAGGGGTCTTTCCCTTTGGTTTCCCAGGTGCCGAAATGCCAAAACTTATTCACACTAAACTGATTTAGGGTTTTGTATACCGGGATTTCGCGACTTGCAAAAACAAGGGGTCTTTCCCTTTGGTTTCTCGGGTGTTGAAACACCGAAACTTATTCACGCTAAACTGATTCGGGGTTTCGTATATCAGGATTTCGTGACTTGCAAAAATGAGGGGTCTTTCCCTTTGGTTTCCCGGGTGCCGAAACACCAAAAATTATTCACGCTAAACCGATTTGGGGTTTTGTATACCAGGATTTCGCGACATGTGAAAATGAGGGGTCTTTCCCTTTGGTTTCCCGAGTGTCGAAACGTCGAAACTTATTCACGCTAAACTGATTCGAGGTATTTCCGAAAGGATTCCAACTATTCGTCTACCAAACGATGGGGTATTCTCTTTTGATAACTGGAGTCACTATCCTTTCTGAGCTTGAATCATGAGATTCAACCTCTCAGAGCTTCGAACTCCCATGAGTTCGAAACCTGAGAGAACTACTCTTTCTTGTGCAAGGTTTCCAGACTCAGATCACATGATCGTTCAGAGGGTTCTTGGGTAATTATCCCTTGGCTTGGTGACTTGACTGAAAATCCTTCCTAATTCGCTGAGCTATGAACTATGTGACAGGGGTAAAGTAAGCTCGTGGGTTTACTATAATGGTATTCTTTTCAAGGAACTCACTCCAGCTCTGGAATGAAAGGAAACTTCCCGGAAAAATGTGCCTTCGTGAAATTAAACTAGGACAGAGCACGAGTCAAGTAGATGGGACAATTCTCAAGAGAACAAACTCATATTTTGAACTTATTCATTCTATACATAAACCGATTATGGTCATATATAAGTATAGGCATGCATCCATTATTCCCAATCAAAACACAAGGCAATCACTTCTATACAAAAATCATTTATGAGCATATAAACATGAGCATGCATCCAAGATATTCAATTCAAAATAAAAGACATAAACACTTATCAGAAGCACTAGGCATGACGCGACTACTGAGAGGGGTGCTTGTTTCCACCCAATCGTATGCTCAGTGACTCCAAATGGATTTACCACTAGCCACCCTCGAGCTAGACCATGATGCTTGAGATTCAGTCTCCTACTTCCAGCTCAATGGAAGTCAAGGATGAAGGTTACTCTCCTTCTCCTCTGTTCATAACTCCTTGTATTTCTATATTTCCTCTCGGTTCTCTTCCGCGATCCCTATCGCGCGTCTTCTCTTGTCTTCTCCCCCTCCCCCACACTTCCTTTCTTGCCTTTTCTGCAAGATTGCGTGTGGCATGAATTCCCCCGTCCGTGGTCAGGTCTGAGAGCTTCTACGGATGGGTGATTCACCCCCATTCCCTCATTAACTCTTGAGGAGCCTCCCCACCTACCATCCTGGTGGGTAATTCATTCTAGGGTCAGAGATTTTCTTTGGTCTTTGAGCAAGTAAAAATTAGTACGGTATTGGTTCGACAAAAGTTAACGCAACCATTCCAGGTCCCTTCCACCACCTCTCATTAGCCATCATGGTCTCTTTTAGCACATCCCCTCCCAACAGTCATGAAACTCGTATTCATAACATAATTTACATTCATCAACCTTTTATACAAAGGTCCATCAAATTAAACATTTACATCTTTGAGTTTGCCATAGTTCTTGGCCAATACAGTTATTTTTACAGATTGGGGGAAACAGGATGTTACACTCCCAGGAAAGAAATAGATCTAAGTCCTCAAGTGGGAGATCTAAGTCTAAGATTTTATTTAAGTCTAAGGGTAGATCTAAATCTCCCAGAAAGTTTGTAAAGGTATGTTGGAGATGTGGAAAAGAAGAGCACTACAAGAAGCAATGTAGATCCAAAGTTGAGAAAAAGAAGGGATCTGAGGAAGCTCCTTCTATAGAATAAAATACCTCCAAGGAAGAAGGAGGAGATGTGTGCTTGGCTTCTTCAAAAACACATGCAGATCATGAGGCATGGTTGGTTGACTCAGGTGCATCCTTTCATATGACTCCCCACACGGAATGGTTCTATGAATATGAAAGGTATGATGGAGGTAATGTTTTCCTAGGCGATGAATTGACAACCAGAATCATAGGACAAGGAAAAGTCAAGTTGAGGCTCATAGATGGAAGGATTAGAACACTACATGGTGTTCTGCACATACCAGGATTGACCAGAAATTTGAGTTCTATAAGAAAAATGGACGATGTAGGGGTAAAAACAATATTTGAAAAGGAAACCTATAGGATGGTGTAAGGAGCAATGGTGTTGCTAAAGGGAGTTCAGTTTGGAACTTTGTATAAGCTACAAGGAAGCACTATTAGTGATGGGTGTAATAGTTCCATTGTTCCTGATATTGGAGTTGAAGAAGAAAGAACTCCTTCAGTCTCTGGAGAAAAGGTTATGTTGTGGCATCAAACACTAGGGCATATCGGAGAGAAGGGTCTTCAACTACTACATGGTAAAGGTATGGTTGAAGGTATGTCTAACTTCTCTCTGGATTTTGATTTCTATGAACATTGTGTATATGGGAAGCAAAATCAGGTAAGATTACCCTCTAGTGCAACGAGGGCAGAAGGAATTTTATAGCTAGTTCAAAGTGATATGTTCCTGTGTCGGTTCCATCATTGGGAAAATATGTGTACTATGTCTCATTTATATATGACTTCTCGAGGAATACTTGGATATATTTCCTTAGGAAGAAATATGAATTCTTTGATAGGTTTAAATATTTTAAGGCTCTTGTTGAGAATAAAACAGAGAAAAGAATTAAGGTGTTGAGGACAAATAATGGCAGAGAGTTTTGCAGAAATGAATTTGAATAATTCTATAAGAAGTGTGGTATAGCAAGGCAGAATACTACTCCATATACACCTCAACAGAATGGATTTGTAGAAAGGATGAACATGACATTGATGGAAAAAGCAAGGTGCATGCTCAGTGGTGTCAAGTTAGGGAAACAATTATGAGCATAGGAAGTGGGTACTGCATGTTACATGGTCAACATATCACCCTCATCAACACTGGATGACAAGACTCCACAAGAGATATGGACTAGTAATAAACCTTCTCTCACACATCTCAAGGCACTTGGTTATGAGGCCTATGTTCATGATCCAAAGGAAAACAAGAGTAAGATAGATAAGAAGGATGGAAAGTGTATCTTTATTAGGTATAAAGATGGTCTCAAAGGTTATAAGCTTTGGAACACAAAAACTAAGAAGGTAGTGTATATCTGAGATGTGGTATTTAGAGAAATGAAGGATATTGTTAAACATGAAGTCCTACCAAGTAAGGAAGAACCAGAGAAAATATAGTTTGATTTAAATGATGATGAATCAAACTCTACAAAAGAACATGAATTAGAAGAAGATGAATATGCTCATACTCTAGTATTGAGGAGATTGGGTCTAGAAAGAAGGATACTGAAAAGGTATACTCCATCTGATTTTATTTCAATTTTTTCTTTTTCTATTACTGATGATGATCCTAGTAATGTCAGGGAGGCAGTGGATTGAGAGGATGGAAAGCTCTGGAAAAATGTCATGGATGAAGAAATGGAATCCTTGGATAAGAATGAGGCTTGGGATCTAGTGGAGTTTTCGACTGGAAGAAATCCCATTGGAAACAAATGGGTATTTAAAAAGAAGTTGAATGCAGAAGGAAAAGTGGAGAAATACAAAGCTTGGTTAGTAACAAAGGGTTATTCCCACATTGAGAGATTTGATTTTGGTGATATTTGTTCTCCTGTTGCGAAGTTAACTTCTATAAGATTTATATTATTTTTTGTTGTTGTATTTGATTTTGAAGTAGAATAGATGGATGTGAAGACAACATTCCTACATGGGGATCTGGAAGAAGAAATCTATATGAAGCAGCCAGAAGGATTTTTTGTGAAGGGAAAGAAGGAGCTGGTATGCAAGTTGAAAAATTCCCTGTACGGTTTAAAACAATCACTAAGGATGTGGTATAAAAAATTTGAGACTTATATGATGGGACATGGCTTCACAAGAAGAAAAGTGGATCAATGTGTGTATTTTAAATTAATTGGTGATCATTTGATTTTTTTGGTCTTGTATGTGGATGACATGTTGTTGATAGGAAACAACAAGGAGATTATCTAGGATGTGAAAACTTAGTTGTCCTCTAAATTTGACATGAAAGATCTTGGTGCTTCAAATTTAATTTTGGGCATGGAAATTAAAAGAGATCGGAAAAAGAGGAAACTCTGGTTAAATTAGAGAAAATATGTTGAGACAATATTGCAGAGGTTTAATATGCAAGAATGTAAGTCGATCAAGTTCCCTATTCATGTCGGTGTAAATTTATCTGTGGATCAGTGTACCAAGACATGGGAAGAGGAGTAGGACATGTCTTGCGTTCCATATGCGAGTGCAGTTGGAAGTTTGATGTATGCAATGGTTTGTACTAGAATGGACATTGCACATGCAATGGGAGTTTTGAGCAAGTATATGTCAAAACCAGGAAAAGAACATTGGACAACATTAAAAAGGGTTTTCAGGTATTTGTGTGGCACTGCTCGCTATGGATTGTTCTACCAAGGAAGACCAAGATTCGACAGAATGTTGGATATACATGGCTTTGTGGATGCAGTCTGCGTTAGAGATCTGGATCATAGGATATCTACAAGCAGGTATGTGTTTAACCTGTTTGGAGGAGCAATCAGTTGGATGAGAAAAATACAAGTTTTAGTGGCACTTTCAAATACAAAAGTTGAATACATGGAAGCCACTCATGAAAGAATCAATATGGTTAAAAATATTGTGTTCGGGTATTGGGTTGGTACAACAAGATGTAAGGATATATTGTGACATTCAGAGTGCAATTTTTTTGGCGAAGAACCTAACTTATCATTCAAAGACAAAGCATATTGATATTCAATATCACTTTGTGATAGACATGGTTGAAGAAAAGAAAGTGTTGTTGATGAAAGTGGACACTTTGAAAAATGTTGCAAATTCATTAACAAAATCTGTGAGCAGTGAGAAGTTTTCTTGGTGTAGAGGATCCATGGGCATATATGCCCTGGATTGTTGACTATGTAACCCTGTAACCCCCTGTATGCAAAGAAAACAACAAGTGGGAGAATGTTGGGCATGTGTTATATTCTTTGTACGACTAGTTTTAGTGTTTTATACATTGTGTCGGGCACGCAGGGGGGTGATATCCCCATGCGTGGGGGTTTGGGGGCAATGCCCTCGAGAATTTTTTTTTCCTCGGGAAACATGTCACATTTTTGCCTCGTTTTTTGTGTCACCTCAATTTATGTGTCCATTGTTAGGCAATTTTTCAGCACATGGTTTTTGCCAATGGTTTTTGATTTTCAATTAAGGAATTATGGTTTTTTACTAATCTAGGTCTTTGGGTTAGGGTTTTGGATGTCGTTGGATCCTATATGTATATTGTATTGTAAACAATGTATCACTATGAATGAATATAGAATATGTTGGTTTTCCCGGTTTGGGTTTCCAGGGGAAAAATCTCTATGTAATGTGTGTATTTTCCATTGTATCATTTTTGTTCTTTTACTGAAAATATATTTGCAGTAAATATTGTACAAGGTTAAAATCTACAAGAAAGTGTCTTTCCTGTCAAAAATTTTCAGGGAAAGATGAAGAGGTATGCAATGCCTTTGCAACCTGTATTGGTGGAAGAACCATTTTCACAGTGGGGACTTGATTTCATTGGACCAATAAACCCTAAATCAATTAAAGGACATGTATACATTCTTACTGCTACATATTATTTCACAAAATGACAAGAGGCAGTGGCACTAAAAAGGGTTGATTCTAAAGAAATGATAAAGTTTCTTAAAGATAATATTCTATCAAGATTTGGGGTGCTAGAGAAATTCATCACTAATAATGGATCAATATTTATTAGATCAAAGTTTACCAAATTTTGTGGAGAATTTGGTATCATATTGGGATAAGCATCAAATTATTATCCCTGAGGGAATGGACATGCTGAATCTACAAACAAAACATTGATCCAAATTTTGAAGAAGACAATTGATTAGAATCAAATGAATTTGCATATAAAACTAATAGATGCATTATGGGCAAGCATGATGACACCAAAGGATAGCACTGGAATATCCCCATATACATTGGTGTATGGAAAAAAAGCAAAGATGCCACTCAATCTAGAACTGAATGCTTTTACTTATGCAATAAATATTGAAGATACATAAAATATTTCTCCTCTGCACAAAAGACTAAATTAGATATTGAAGTTGGAAGAAGAAAGAGTCGGAGCCTTGAAGAAAATATATCAGAGACAACAAAATGTCAAGAAGAATTTTGATCAAAGTGCAAAAATAAAGAATTTACAAAAAGGTGAACTGGTATTTCTCCGGAATAAAGAAAAAGAAAATCCCTGAATGCATACAAAGTTCGAAGCACTCTAGGTTGGGTCGTATATCATTGAATTTTTTTTAAGTTTCAATTCACATATGCTCAAAGACATGAAGGAAGCAATATTAATGTTTCCAGTAAATGGGCAACATCTTAAAATTTTACTTGCTTAATCATGATTCTTCTCTCATGTACATAATTTTATTTCTTTATTTTGTATATTCTCATCTTGTAGACTCCATATCCAATGGAGAAGGTGTATGATCTTCAGATTATGGATTCTTAGCAACCCTCAAGGGGTGACTATCCCATAGTTGGAGCTAGTTGTTGATCCTAAAATTCTCTCATAACACCCCGTTTTCAATGTACCATTCTTAGAAAAATTCCATCTCCCAAAGTACTTATTTTTCCTTCAAAGTGATGAAATCGCAAGAGGTATAATCCCTTTTCATTTTATAAGTGTTTCTTCATCCATTTTTTTTCATACTTAGTCTCATTCTTGAATCACAGAAGTGGAGTTTCCTTAAAATTTTATTTCCCCACCTATTTCTTCGCTCGCCATGTTATTTCTTATACTTAGTCATTTTTCGATTTTTATCGCAGAAGCGGTGTTTCCACATTTCCTTTTAAATATGACCTTTCATCCATCTATCAATTTCCAATGCTTAGTTTCTTTTTCAAAGAGTCCCTTCACAATCGTGGAAGAGGATATTATTTTCTATATCCAAGCTCATTTCTATATCTCTGTGTACACGATAATTGGTATTCAGAAACATTTTTGAGATTACTCATTATAACCTCGGAGACAAAGATTCAATATTTTAAAATTTCAATATTCATTTTTCCGCTCTGCCGAAAGATTTTTCCTGTGTCACGGTAAGAAAATAAACTTTTAACGCACTGCTCATGCAAAGTTAATATATTAGGACTGTTATTAATATAGTGAGTTCTTCAATGTTAACCTCATAATTTCGAATTTAATTCATCCAACTTCTCCCTTGAAACAAAATCTCCAATATCCAATATTAATTTAAAGAGGGAAAATATTATTCCATAATCACAAGAGTACTCTACATGCTATTATAATCACAGAAGAGGATGGTGAAAAGAAGAGAAAGCTTCTGGGGTGACACACTAAACACATTTGCAAAAGAAAATTTAGAAAATCACAGGTCCAAAGTCTACAAGAAATATTCTTCAGAAAGGAATGATAATATTGTATGGACATCTGGGATAGTCCGAGCAGGATATGTTCCAGAAGTATTTGATGTAAAGGATTTAATAATATGGTGTACTGAAAACTTCAATAAATAAGAAAGGATTATCAAAATGAATGGACGCTCATCGATTTCTTTGGGGCCACCTACTTTCAATTAGATGCTTCAATTGTCGAAGCCAACTGCAATATTTAAAGTCGAAGAAGCTAAGAATTTTATCAAAGCTAAAAATGGTGGAAAATATATATTTCCATAGTGCCTGGATGACCCCTCAAAAATGCTAGTGGACTTATCATTAATTCAGGTTAGTCAGCTCACAAAACCCTACAAATAAATTTCTTGGTTTTTAGCTAGAATTCTCGGGCTAGAATCCACTGCTTCTATTCCTAGGTTGGATTTGTATATCTTGTATTACTTTGTTCATGGAAATAGGGTTTTTGATTGGTCAAGTATTATATCCACAAAAATAACATCTCAATTTTCAAACTTTAAGAAAGATAAAAAAAATTATATGTTTGGGTATTTAGTCTTTGCTATCATTGATAGCCATGAATGTCAAGGTCTCCATATTTGAAAGCAAGTTGATTTCATGATAGAACTAGTTTATACTTGGTATTTGGATCTATGGAAACAAAGTGTGATGTACCACTTCTATGAATTTTACAACTCTTTCCTTTCTTCTTTCAAAAAGTTAATTTTTGGGGAAAGGACTTCGAGGTTATCATTGGAAGTGACATCATTTTTAAATCAAAGGGGAATAGTTGAATACATTGAATATTACAACATTATTAGAATCTATTGTTCCCGCGTGGCACCTACTTATCTCCCATTTTATGTATCTGATAAAATGTTCATAACAAAATTCTGTAGACAATATAGATTCTGGGCAAATTTCTTTTCTCAAAGAAAGAAAACACAGTTTATTCAATTACCATGGAAGGTTGGTGAGATTACGGTTAATAATTCCTCGAAGATTGATGAATTTGTTGTTCAATTTAACCCTTATAAGTTAAAGGTGGATGACTATGTGAACGGGCTTTATCCACAACAATTTTTTATGAATCATATAATTTCGACTGCTTTTAGTGTATCATATATTAACACATACATATATGAGGAGGATGAGAACGAAGAAAATAATTCTCAATAAAAGCTAGTTCACGACCTTGAAACTATTATAACCACAAACGAGGGATATAAACATCATGGAAAGGTCACAGGTGAAAATGGTTCTAAATATCAAAGTTCATCTAAAATAAGCAACAAAACAAAACAGCATGCCCAGAACATTGTCCAAGACATATAAAATTATTTAATCAATAATTCAGGGGGCGAAAATGACCATGATCATGGTAAAAATAATATTGAGTCAACCCAAAAATTAGCATTTTTCAAGAGAAAAAGGCATAAAAATAAAGAAGAGACAGAGCAATGCATACTTAAGGGTGATGTCCTTTTGCAAAACCTGGACCTTGATGTTGACATAGAAAAAATTGAATTCCCAAAAGATGAGAAAATAAATTTACCATAAAAGGAGCTATTTGTCCAAGAAACCACTTTTGATGAAGAGGAGTCACTAACCCTCCATAGTGCATCATTTGATAAGGAACTAAAAAATCTAGTGTTTGAATGTGTAAATTCAAGAGGAAAAAGGGTCAAAGATTCAATAATGGATTTAAGAGGGGTTTTGTTGAGCACTCAACACACCCTAAAAAGCCTATGTCATTTTTTTTACTCTTTTGGGTACCACTTGATCTTTGCACTATCTGATTCATTTTCCTTTTGAGAAATTTTTTGTCCTTGCTTGTTCTCTTGACTCTCATTAGTTATTCAGGTTTTGTTTAACTTTATGAAACCCCATGAATTAAAAAGGCTTAACACTTAAATACAGAATCAACAACCAAAACACTTCACCTAACGCCCTCAAGATTCAACATCAGAAGGAATTCATAGAAAGAATAGAGCCACTCGGGAAACCTGAGTCACCGAGCGCCAATCTCCATCGGCATCAGTGATCTAAAAATGAAGAAGACTTGTAATCTTGAAAATATTTGCAAGTTAAATTTTATGTGTTAAAAGAAAATGGATCAACTTTACAACACATTATTGATAGGATTTACTCATTCAAGATGCATATAAACAACAACATAATCAATGAACATAAAACACTTAACACAACAAATGATAAAGGAGTTCACCCCTCTCTTGGGCTACATCTCCTGGTCCATCTTCCAATGGATCATTAGTATTATTTTCTCAAAGTGCTCAAAAACATGCTTTACAATGCTCAAAATGACCAATAGCCTGCTCCAATGGCTTCAGAATGTCCAAAAACCCCTAGTTGGGATTTTTTGGCACCTCGTTTGGCCAAAAAATGAAGAAGTTAGACTCCCTTGAAGTCTCCTCTTCAAGCTTGTTGTCTCTGCAACTACAAAATGCACCTCCCTTGGATCAACCTAGCCCACATGCAATTTAAAGCGTGAAAACCTAGAACCGGGCGCAACCACACCACCGGTCCAAACTGTCGAACCATTTGCGCGCTTGCCCTAACCACCAAGGCCCGTGGGTACATGGCAGTCATACGATTGCACCAACACACAACAGGGCTAAACGTTATATAACTATTGGAACCGTAAGTTAAAACCCACACGCATTATAGTGGTCACATGGTAAACCATGCGCACATATCAAACGGTTACAATATATGGTTATGCCGTAGTGCTGGTCGCATATAACATAACACATGAAAATGGGTTGGGGCTTAGCCCCGGCCCGGTCAACGCCCATATATGCAATATAACAACGTTATATACAATGTTTAACACATATATATCAAGGAACAAATGTGGACGCGTCGGTTGGGTGGCCTTTCCCAAATCTTTTCCCTTGCCTCAGAGGTCATGGGGTCGACTCCTGCTGAGTGAAAAGTTTTAACAAATAAACAAGTGACACGTGGCGGCATGTGATTGGGCCACGTGTCGCATTCCCATTCGCTGCCAATAAAACATGCAATATGCCAACTGCCTACCACATCATCATATGGTCTACCACGTCATCCGTACGATCTTCCACGTCATCATTCGTATGGACTATACGGACTTGTACAGTCAACATCCCTTTTTTGCTTGTTTTCCATTTTGAACAGAATGCAATATCTCTTGCTCCTGACGTCTGTTTGAACCCAAACGAGTTGCGTTGGGTTCAAAATGATAAGGCGTACACTCTTGTCCAATTTGAAGCAATTCCGAACACTTTGAATTTTTCAGCAAAATTTGATCACCTGATCAATCGGCATAAGTAAGTTTTTTTTGCCCCTGAGTTTTGCATAAGGATATAGATGATAGGAGATTCCTCTTTGGCATTGGTAAAAGACAAGGGGAATAGACATTAACAAGGAAAGAAAAGATATCGCCGATAACCGATACCCGATGCACTTATCGGAATCAGGGAAGACATAAAAGAATCACAATAATCATTTAGACCATGCTAAAGAGTTTTCCCGATCGCCGATCCCCGAAGCAATCCGGCATCATTAATTTTTTTAGGAAACTAATCTAAAGAAAAACACGTGATAGGTTTATTGTTGATCGTCGACCCCCGATACCTTTTTGACATCGGCAAACGCGGGTTTTATTTAGAATGCACAACTTGAAGAAAGTCCTGACTCCAATTTATACACATGAATTAGGTCTCTGGTCTTCAATGCCACATGTCTTTGCTAGATTGGAGGAACGTACGATCTAGTTTTGCCTCGAGTCATTCCCAGTTCCCTAAGCCCGAGTCGCACCTTTGAGTCAGCTTTTCCATGATATCTTTTGTATGAGAAATCGATTTGCGTCGGAGGTTTTTTGTAGAAGGATATCAACGAAAACGTACATAGCACATCGTCAATCCCCTATCCACCCACTGAGAGAGCGACACGATGGGACATTTTAGTGTTAGGTATGAATAAATTTGTGAGCATTTAAGGGGCTAATCAATACCAAATCTCGAATTAGTTGCTACCTTGTGTGTCGATCAAAACAACCGTTTAAAATCCTCGATAGACCACATCACCCTCTGCACCTCTGCCATCAACCCATGATGAATTTAAGTTGAAGAGATTTGGTGGAAGATTTGTTTAAATTTCACTCATCACCCGAATTGAATGGCTGATGCAAAATGGTAAGTTCCTCTCTAGTTTAAATTCTCTTGAACCGTTGTAAATGAAATCATTCTGCACACAAAGAGATTTGGAGAATCCAAATAAACAAGATGAGTAATTTGAAAGCTGTAGAGATCCCATGAGTATCAAATAGCTAGGTTTAGCAAGCTTTACAGGTATGTATCCAAGTCTGTAGACTTTACGCGGTTTCATTTCATATATTTTCTATCCAGTTATGTTCTTTACACAGTATCTGAAGGTTTATTTCAATTGCAAGAACAATTCCACCAAGAAAGCTGAACACTAGACGATCGTTGAGGGTGCCCAAGCTGAAAGAACCAGAGGTAGGAGAAGGCTCTTCTCCAGGGGCCAAGAGACAATTGGAATTCATGCAAAGATCGGAGTCGGTCATCAAAATATCAAAAAAATAAATCTTTCGTTCATCCTCTGTCCTTTGGGTCCAAAATGACACTCCCCCATTGGGGAGAGCTCTTTAAGAAAATCAGCCGGGAGAAATACCTGAAATACATCCCAAACAATGATCCTGATGTCAGAGCACTCGATGATGAAGTGTTCCCGAACATCCGGAGGTCATACCTGCATATGGTGGCTAGAAGAACCCTTGTCTTTCCCTATGCTGAATTCCTGAAGTGGCTCATTGACCGCACAGACACACAAAAATGTTTGATCAATGATGAAAATGGTGGGTGTGTCAGAGTGTTTCTTCCAGTGGAGGTCCACAAGCATTACAAGCTTAAATACCCTGAAGAGAGACTAAACACTAATTTCTTCATAAAATTATACAAGCACCATGACACCAGCCGGGTGATGGCCTCATGGTGGAGAGAAGATAAGAAGTACACCAACTGAAGCACCAGCTGGTACCATACAACCAACTTAAGGGAGCCATACATTTACTTGATCGCTCTCATATGCCGATTGTATGGGGAGAAATACTGCTCCATATTCTTAGAGGCATGGATGCCTCTAGCTTACATAGTGGCCATTTCCAGGAGTGGCTTCAATTGGGGAGACATCATTTCTAAGCAACTGAGCATTTGCATACAACAAGCTTAGACATCGAAGGAAGGAGAGACACCAGCCTTCTACATGGCTTCATATTTACTTGATGTCATGTGTGCTAGAAACATTTTCGCAGGGATGAAGCTAATATGGCACATCGCAGAGCTCCCGGTTCACATATATTTCAACACCCTATGGGATAATAGGTACAAAACATCCTACTCCCTCATCTGCGATGAATTTATCGCACATATTTATTTTATTCTTTTCAAGAAAGAATGCTCGAGACTATCAGCCATGGCCAAAAAGATGATATCAAAGGTAGGCCAAAGGTAGGCCACTAGTACTTTGATCTGAAAATAGAAGGATGACTTGTTATTCTATGCAAGCGCCCCTACTTCATTAAAATAAACTTTACAGGACCTTGCTTCATGTGTATAA
>CBVK0100286363.1:0-22900 GCA_900067695.1 Picea abies
GATCTCCGTTTTAGGCATATGATAGCTCGTTGGAAAGATCTATCCGAGGAATAAAACATTTTTGACAAAATTCCATGATGGAATTTTGCAACCGCAACATACCCCAAAAAACGTCGTTTAGGGCCTCAAAACGGCTCCCGAAGTTCAGGACCCAAAAAACTGCTAAAAATAGTAAATTGCCAAAATGTCAGAAAACTGTTTTGAGCCAGTTGGAAAAGGTGGGTGGCCACCGATATCCATCTGGATCACCAAGTCACCCTCAACTTACAACAAACAGACTTATCATACTAGACCTTGAAACTTCATTTGTTTGGCTCGATAACTATAAAGGTGTCTCGATGCTGCTCATCAAGACTCTATAGGTGTAGAAGGCATCGTTCAAGATCAAAAGTGTCAGGTAGGAGCACGACTTCCAACCTAAGAGAAGGGATTTTGCAATCCATAGGTAAAATCAACTCCACATCATGTACTAATTGGAAAGGAGAAAATTCAGTGGCAGTCTTGACCGAGGTTCGGTATGCCCAAAGTGCAAGATATAGCATGATGTGCTAGTCAGATTTACTTTGACTCAAAGTTTTTTGAAAAATGGTATTGAGATACTTGTTGACAACCTCTACTTGCCCATTTTCCTGGGGATAATAAGGAGAATAATGACCATGTTTAAACCCTAGCTTAGCTGCTGCTAATTCTTCCATCATCTCATTTTGAAAGTGACTACCATGGTCAATGACAATATCACTCGGGATACCAAACCAGGCGATAATCTGATTGAATACGAAGAAGTTTACAGTCTTCCCATCAGATTTAACTGTAGGCATGGCCTCAACCCACTTAGTAAAGTAGTCTACGACCACGATAATTTGTTGATTCCCCCCACCCGAAGTTTGGTTGCAATCGATGAAGTCCACCCCCCACTTGGTGAAGGGACCGACGATAATGACTGGATGAAGAGGGGCAGGATACGAGTGCATTTTATGAGTGAAAATATGGGAGGGGTGACACCTGTTAACCAATTTGATACAATCCTTAAAGATAGTAGGCCAGAAATAACTGGCTCGCAAAACTTTTTGGGTTGTCGCAAGCCCAGATAGATGACCACCACAAGCCCCACTGTGGAAATCGTTCAGAACAGACTTAGCTTCTCTGTGAGTTAAAAAATGACACAAGATATCATCTATTCCTCGGTGATACAAAGTATCACCGACGATAGTATATATCTTATCTTGGTACCCTATACATCATCGGTCATCTCATGAGAGATGTTGAGGGAACTTCAAGGTCTGAAGATAGAGAATAATGTCTCCATACTAGGGGTTAGACGATGAGACAATAAAAATGTGTTCATCCACAAATGAATCAACATGGATGAAGTCCTCATATAATCATGGAAAATTGGATATTATCTTTGCAAAGACTAGGTATTTCTTGGATTTCATGGAAGCGAAATCAAGATCAAACTCCTATAAAATGACAATCCATTTATTGTATGTTCTCCCTATGAAATGTTGGGTAAGAACATATTGAAATGGATTGACATCAACAATCACCATAGTCTTACAAATTAATATATAATGATGAAAACGTTGGACTGCGTAAATGGAAGCCAAAGCTAGCTTTTCAACATGAGTATAATTAAGTTCAGGACCGAGCACAGTTTGACTAAGATAGTAAATGACGTGCTCATGGATCTCATCATCCTCCTGAACCAAAACCATACCAATCGTATCCTTGGACATGATGATATAAAGCAAGTAATATCTACTGTAGTCCAAAGGCTTCAGCAGAGGCGTCGACACCAAAGATTTCTTCAAAGCATCCAAGGACTCCTGGGCTCGCTCATCCCAGATAAAAGAGGTGTCCTTCTTCAAAAGACACATGAAACCTTTAGTGATAGTGGCATAGTTCACTATAAACCTACGAAGAAAGTTAGATTTCCCCTTTAGACCTTGAAGTTGTCTAATTGTGTGTGTGGGAGGCAACCAAAGTATTCCCTCAACCTTAAGCAGATCTACCATAATCCCAGTATTAGAAACTAGAAAACATAAAAGATGACCAGACTTAATGCAAACGATGCACTTGTGAGGGTTCAATCAGATTCTATAATAATGACATATTTCAAAAAAAAGCTGAAGGTGAATAATGTGATCCACTCTCTTATGAGAGTAAGTAGCAATATCATCAAGGTAAGCTTCAAATATTTTCTTAAGATCGTTAAAAGTGAAAGTCGCACACTGAAAGGTTTCTCCAACGTTTTTAAGGCCGAAAGGCATCTTTCGGTATGCAAAGAACCCCAAGGACAAATAAATTCCATCTTTTTTTGATCCTCGGGTTTGATTTGAATTTGATTATATCCTAAAAATCCATCCATAAAAGAAAATACTTTGATTCCCACACACTCATCAAGAATATGATTGATGAAAGGTGTGGGAAAGTTGTCTTTCAGACAGACTCTGTTCAGGTCATGGAAATCTATACATACACTGATGGTTTCTTTCTTATTATCTACAGGAACGGGGTTGGATACCAATTCAGTCAAGGGAATTGGGTAGATGAAACCATCATTAAGTAGCTTCTCCACCTTTTCCTTAATAGCAGGGGCCTTTTGAGGGTTGACAACTCTAAGACATTTCCTAACACATTTATCATTCAGATAAGTTTTAATCTCATGTTTGAAAATACGAGGGTCGATTACTAGCATCTCTTCATAGGAACAAGCAAATCCATCTCATAATTCCTTGAAGAGATAGGTGTAGATCAAGATTTCTTCTAGCAAACAATCTACACCGATATTTACATTTTCAACCTTGCCAGGGGTACGAGAGATGTCTATATGGATGGTAGGATAAATACTTGCCATGTTTTCTTCGGCATAAATGTCATGCGTATCAAGTGGAACTACAGCATGACTAACTATCTCACTCAAAGTAGAATGAAATTTGTCTTGTTCGATTCTTTCAAGCTCTGGGAGAAAATAAGAGAGATGATGCATATCATCCCAATGCTTGTCAAAACCATTCATGGCTTCATCTGAAGGAAAATTTCCATCGAGGAAATCATGTGAACAAGACAACGAAGTGGCCCACATGGGGCTAGACACGAGATCCTCCTTGTTCGTCAGTGTGGGAACATGATCAAGATCGGTGGAAGAGTCGAGAACAACTTGATACACAATATTTGTTGTCAATAATGGCATGTCCATCCCAACATGTGACTGACCCTCACAAGATGAATTCAAGGAAGGTAGGGTCCACAGATCATTAAAATAAGACGGGCAGAAAGGAATAGACCTCCTAGTCGAGACAGGCCTACTCTACATGGCATAAACATGGTGGTTTGATGTCGAGAAGTTGAAAGTACCCATAAGGGAAGAATAAATTCCAACATCAATATTCTTAGTTGTCGACTGAGAATTTTCGATCACAGAGATCAGTTGTCCAAGAGATGCATTAGGACTAGATCACACAAAGGATAAATGATCAATCATCACAATATTCCCCTCATGAGGAAAACAAACAATACAGAAGATGGATGATACGACGATGATCATAGAATAAGTCCAATTGTGACCTAGTAACAGGTTATAATCAAGAGGTGCATCAACTACCTCTACTTCCACCTCTATCGTCTTACTGCCTAAATGGACCAGAAAGGTAGGGAGAATACCATGAGGGCAGAAGGAATGACCGTCAAAAGAAGTCAACATGGTCTATGACTTGGAAAGAGTCAGAGAACTGAGAACTTTCCAACAGGATAGGGACATCACACATGTAGCAACACCTTCATAAAAAACCACACATTTGATGGTATACTTTGAGTATTCCACATGGATTTGGAAAGCCGCATGGTAAGTAAAGTGAGGCTTAACATCTGTGATGTCAAACTTGATGATCTTTTAGCCACTGGGTTCTAGAGCTCCTAAAGCAGAGAGTAAGGAATTCCTCTATGAAGCACACGTCTAGAGTACCTCCAAAGCCAACATTGAACAAGGGGTTTGACCTAGGTCCTCAACAATATAGTAGTTCTGGTCAGCTCTAGCATTTGGATTATGGGTAGAGAGCTTAAGTAATCCTTTCGTAATATGAGGCAGTGGCTCCAGTTTCTCAATATGTAAAATCGTCTCCGGAGGAGGAGGAGGAGACTCTAGACCAGGATTAGTTTGTTTATAACTATAGTCTCGATATTGGGTGGCTACATCTATTTTCACATCGACCATATTGATACATAAACGATCGCCATCTTGCGACTGCTAGTTTTGACCTCCACCAACCACATTTCCAAAGTTTGAGGATATTGAGGCTAAGTGTTGATTATGTGGGAATGGATTCGTCAGCACAATGGGTGATTGAACTAATAGCCTTGTAGCTTATGCAAGTTTGGGGCACAAATGGGTAAGGTGATCATCTGTGCAAAGAATACAGGGAAACTTCACCTTACGTTTTTCTCATTTTCCCTCTCCAACATTATTGCATTATTGTCCTTGGGTTTATTACCTTTTTTCCCACCCTTAAGGTTAGTACTTCCTTTCTTCTTATTCCCTCCTGGTTATTGGTTACCATTCGGGTTGGTCGACGATTTCACTGAGAGTACATCTGTCGACTGAGTGGGATTGGAAGACATAGACAAGACTGGTCCTCCTGCAGCCTGGCTTAAAGATAACTCTTTCAACTGTTTAGTCACCGAGTCTACGGACTTTACATTGGTGGAACCTATGATGCCATCGACATGAGGTATGGGATTTTTCCTAGGGTCATAAGTCTACCACGGTGCATTAGGAAGAAGGTGCTATAACATCCCAGACTAAGCATATATCAAATCTAACTGTTGGGCCCTAAAGATAGCTTCTTCCTCAATGGTAACCCTAGATGTAGCAATGTCCTTCAAGATAGGAGCGTGCAAAGACTTAAGAAAACATTCTAAAATAAAGGTTGGGGGTATAGGGGTCTTAATCAACCTCTTTCATCTATGCCACTCTTGGATATGGTCTGAGATATGAGTGGCGATATCCTTGCGTAAAGTAGACAACAATTCTAGGCCAGCATCATAACAAATGGGAAACTAGAAGTGGTTAAGAAAGACCATCACCAACTGACTAAAATTCCCATATGACCCCCTCAGTAGCTCAATATACCATTTTGCAGCAACTTCGATAAGGGTGTGTTGAAATAATATCAAACGAATAGAATCGCCATTAAGGGAGTTTGATGAGAGCCAAAGGTGAAAGGTAGTGACGTGATCACAAGGATCCTTTCCATTATTACCCTCAAAATTCGGGATGTCCAAAGGAAGTTTGGTGGGGACCGAGGGCCATGTAGGATCATGACTCATAGGTTCTTTCATTAACTTAGCCAAATCTAGTAGATTAAGCATGGCTAGAAAAGGGAGATGGGGTTGTGACATCTAGCCCCAACCTCCCGAGAAAGATTGTGCTTGTGGATTTGGAGGCCATATATTGTTCTGGTAAACACCATGGACCTTTCCAGCATTATATGGCCCTCCTCCAGGCTGATTCATATACAGTTGGTTGGGCATCATTCCAACTTGAATGTTTTGTTGAGGGTTATAGAAATTTCCCCTAGCCGGATTAGATCCAGGTTAGGGGTTTCCCAAAGTGTGAAATTGACATCCCCCAGGTTGGAAACTGAAGGATAGAGGTAGATTCGTCATTCCAAATGTATTGGTCAAAATTTTTTCTGAGGATCTAGGATTGTAGGACGAAACTTGAGCCGAAGCTTGTCTGTGCGGTTGACTATTCCACCCAGAAGTAGGAGGATTGGACCCAGGGTTAAAACCATGCATACCTCCCATATTAGGAGTCATTTGAGGGGTTTTAGATCAACCAAATGAAAAATTAGTGTAGGGAGGTGTACTTCCCCCAAGCCCAATGCTAGCATTAGGGCCAATAGCTGGGATGGAGTTCAAAAACTGCAAAGTGAAGTTAGGCATACAATAGAAAATGGACTAGAATCCATAGGGATGGACTAAACATTGTATCCCAGTGAATGGCCAAGAGACCCAAAGGGGTTCGAGGCGGTATCTTGAGCATTAACTATAGGTTGGGCCATAGTAATGATAAGTACCTTTGACACTACAACCATAGAGGTTGCAGGAGTCAAAGGGGTGTTGTTAACTATAGTGGGTATGAGATTCAAATGGCTCCCAAAATTTTGAAGATGAGATTCAGTACTCATCCTTGTAGAATCACAATTCTAAATGGTGGACGTGTGTGTACCATGTATAATAACTCTACGCCTTTTAGAAGGCAAGGACACAAAATCCGGTGGTAACTGTAATACGGAACAGGACCAGTGGGGAGGCTGGTCCGACTCCATGATGACTTAAGAAGGTAATGTGGTTGAGTGGCCTCCCTCCCTAAAGAAGTTATGTCTCATCTAGGAGGGGCCTGAGACTCCCTACTAAATATCGAAGGTAACAAAATCAATTATAAGGGCCCTCATAGGCTTAAAAACTAGTCAGTCAAATACCCCTGGAGAGGTAATCCTTCATAAAGGATATGTGTTTTCTGACCCTTATCTGACCCAGGGTACGTGCAGAATAACCCTTGCAAGTAACCTATGAGGCACCTAAGTCAAGAAACTAATAAACCATTGTATAACTGATGCACAGGCTAGCAGTCTTAATTTAGGTCCACTATATGGGTAGGGTAGCAAATCCCAAAACCTTGAAAGCACCACCTCTCACGGAGGTAAAGGCACTAAAAAGATCCCCAGATACGAATAGATCCCCATAAATATCTTTCACGCTAGGAAGGTATCAGGGGGATATCCCTTCAACCGACTTCATGTGACCTCGTGATTAACTCTGGTGTCAGTGGAGCCTCCTAATATTACCAATTATACAATGGATTTATCCACTCCCTGACTCAGACACATATGTTGATTCAATTTCCTTGGAGAATTTTACTAACAAAATCCTATTCCAAGGCACTAAATCCTAGGCTAGTTTGTGCACCCTAGAAAATAAAATCGTTACTAATAAATTTTAAATTATAGCATTGATTTTATGGCTATGATTACTCAAGAAGGTATGGTGATGAAACTCATGGTGTTATGACTCGGCAAAAAAGTAACTATGAAAATAATGAAAAGTCCTAAATTTAACTTTTAATGTATGATATGCTCCTAAAAGAGACACAATTTTCAAATTCAACTTTGCAATTCAGAAGTAAAAATGCAATATTTCACTGTATGCACTAAGCTAATTATAAAAACTCAAAAGACAAAAATGTCAAGCAATGCAAAATGCCTATTTTTTTTTTTTCAATATATCGAAACCGAAAATGCATGGACTGAAAAGTAACTTGATATGTATCCCTACTGTGTATAAAACATAGATAACTCAAGCAGGATATCAGGCAATGAAACACCTATCCCAATGTACAAGGACAATAAAAATGAAAAGATGAAGAGAAAAACTTCACCCAAAAATTCAACCAAAAGAGGTTTTTTTTTCATCCCACAGGCACTCAACAGGCACTACAGACACCTAAGAAGGCTCAAAAAGCATCAAATCCCACCCAAAAAACACTAGACCAAGCAAAACAGAGTGTATATACACAACTTGCAGTGAGACAACCTACGTGTATACATGATTGTCAAGGGAAAAAGTGCATATATGCTTTGAAACAAGGCCAAGAAAGGGAGAAAAGGCTTAATAATCAGACTCAGAGTGAACAGATGTTGTCAAGCAATGTTATGACAAGAACCACGATAGAAACGTGAGAAGTCTAAGGAGAAAATTACTTCAAACCCTAAGAAAGAAGATTCACCCCTAGTATGGTCGCCAATTTTGTTACAAGGAAAATCTCTTTATGGCTAGGGTAAACCACAACACACAGGTATGACTGCAGAAATCAACTCAATTCCAGCATATGCTATATAAACCAATGTTCAAGAGATATAAGAAAGAGGCCTACCTCGTCCAAATGTTTGATGATGTCCATTGTTGAGCACTTTGACCCAAAGCTTTATACTTGCAACAATTTCTCAACAAACAAGCAGAGAAAGCATATAGTGATAATATAAAAGGTTAGCACATTAGATAGAATAATCCATTAATGTACAAAAAAAACATTCCCATGGATAATAATTCATATATTTGCATGATATCAATTGGATGGGAAAGGAGTAATTCTATTAATAAATGATCAGCAGAAGTGAAAACATTATAGACTTCTGTGTCGACGCAGTTCAGAACCAAGAAACCGAGTTCCTTCCAATTGGGCCTCCACCACTTCAATACTCCACCAAAGGCAAGCTCATATAAGGGAGTTTAACATACCCAGCCAACCACAGGCTGGGGTACGCTACCTGCAAGCCCACCCTTGGACTTCTTTCTCTTACCGATACCATTTTAAAATTTAAGGATGCATAAAAGAAAATACTTTAATGACATGCACATCAATATCCAACAAACATGCATAGTCTAAAGATTCAATTAAATTATAATTAAATATACACAACGGAAATACATTCATATACATGTAAATGATACAATAACATAGAGAACTTATATTTATGAAATGTGACACCAACTGGCTGCAGACCAAGGAAATTCCACCCAACTGTAGACACTATTGTTCCAAATCTCAACAACAACGTCACCCCCGAGGCAGGGCTATGAATCCACAAGGAAAGTTCTAGAGTGTTACTTGGCTTCCCAAACCAGTCAGCACCCAAGATCTCACAGGCTTCCCAGCTCTCACAACAATCCAAGAACCCATCTCTCTTCTACCCAACTTGCAACACCCGAGAGAACAGACCTCCACCCTTCTCTCCCACGCAGTCCCTCAGGGAGTCCTTCTCCTTAATTTGGGCTCCAACACAGCTAGTCTAGAATCTCAATGCTAGAACTCTCAAGACTCGCAGCTATGAGAAATGTTGGACACAGACCAACACATCTCATACATGCGGCCTTAGGTCACAACTATATCACACCAACGACCACTATAGCCAACTATCCCATGGCTAATTCTTCAGTAGTTCAACTCCCTTTCCCAAGACAAGATGTGGATTATGGATGGATCAATGAACAGGTAAGTGGGTGCATGGAGGTGTGTGCATGAAAGTGCATGAGGGATATAATGGTGCGAATGCATAAGTGAAGGAGAAAATGATCCAACGACCAACCCCCCCATTAGACCATAGGTAAGTTTAAGTAACTTCATGGGGAAATCAAGAACCTCCTGGCCTTCCCCAAGAAGCTCACGTAACCAATCCCCTCCCTTAGACAAAAAGGGTAATTATAATAGGAATAAATACTTATCCCCTCAAGCCCCCTCTCTTGTGGAATCATAGCCCCCTATAACTTTATTCCTTGTCTGTCTAGTAGCCAACTATGTATTTATTATTAATACTGATAAAAAAATTACATGTCTTGGGCACACTAGCCTTTTAGTAACTGTTTTGGAACTCTGGCCTCTCAGCATTGTAACAATACATTATTTAAAATAGGGGTTCAAAAACTGGGGTGTTACATCCCCTCCCCCTTATTTTGGCACTATCCTCAGTGCATATACAAAATAAAGAAAAAAATCTTAAATTTATTCAAAAAGCTACGGGTACTCTACCCGCATGGCATACGCATTCTTCCAGGTAGCATCTTCAGGACCATAGCAAGTCCACTGAACTTTTACCAACTCTATAACTCGATTCCTAAGCATTTTGACTTTTCTGTCCAATAGCCACACTGGATGAACCTAAAAATCTTCCTCCATCTCTACCTGAATCAGATGCCAATCAATTACATGGTTAGGGTCATGTACATGTTTCTTTAGTAAATATATATGAAATACATTATGCACATTCATGGAAGCAGGCGCTGCAAGCATGTATGCAACTAGCCCTATTATGTCCAATATTTCAAATGGACCATAGAATCTGGTTGTCGGCTTTGTACAACTACCCAATTTCAAAGAGATTTTCTTGGGCTTCACTTTCAAAAGTACATGCTCCCCTACTTTAAATTCTCTAGTTGTCTTGTTCTTTTCTACATAAACTTTCTGTCTATCCTAAGGTGCCTTTAAATTTTTCTTGATCTTGACCACCTGGTATTCCATGTCTTTGAGCAACTCCGGCCCAAGTACCACTCTATCTGTTGTGTTTTCCCAGCTTACTAGAGTATCACATTTCCTACCATACAAGGCTTCAAATGGGCTCATTCTTAATGAAGCTTGATACCCATTATTATATGCAAACTCAACCAAGTGTAAGTAATCTTCCCACTTAGATGACTTGTCCATCACATACATTCTCAGCATGTCTTCAATTATTTGATTGACTCTCTTTGTTTTCCCATCTGTTTGGGGATGATATGTTGTGCTAAAGTTTAGATTTGTGCCAAATCCTTTAAAAAATCCCCTCCAGAAATTGGAGGTAACCTTTGTATATATGCCTGAGACAATTGTCCTAGGTATCCCATGCAACCTAGCAATTTCCTTCACGAAACTTTCTGCAATATTAGTTGGTGTATGCATTGTCTTCACAAGAACAAAATGAGCAGCCTTTGTTAATTTGTCAACCACCACCATGATTGAATCATGTTGCTTATTCGTTATGGGTAATCTTGTGATGAAATCCATGGTGATCACTTTCCATTTCTTCTCTAGAACTGGCAACGACTGCAGCAAACCCACTGGGTGCCTATGCTCAACCTTTACCTTCTGACATTCCATACATCAAGTGATGTAATCAACAACATCCTTCTTCATTCCCAGCCAAAAGAACTGGTTTCTTACTATTGTAATTGTTTTCTGGTAACCGAGATGTCTAGCATAAGGAATATCATGCATTTCCTTCAGTACCAAATTCCTCAGTTCTCCAAAACTAGGAACATAGATTCTATTTTTATGCATAAGTAGTCTGTCTTCCTGTATCTAATACTCCTTTATTTTCTGTTGTACATTTCCTTGCTGTAAGTTTTCCTTTACCTGTAGGTAATGCTGGTCTATAACAAGACCATCCAAAATTCCTCTCTTCAAGTTTGATTGATGCATACTGACAATAGTGGCATGCATGAGATGCACTCTTATACTAAGTTCAATGACAACTTTATTCTCCTTTCCCTCGATATGCTTGATATCGAAGTCATATTCACTTTAAAATTCTAGCCATCTTGTTTTCCTGAAATTCAAGTTTGGTTGTTCAAAAAGATACTTCAGGCCAATGTGGTCTCTCCTTAATTTGAATTTCTTCCCCATGAGATAATGCCTCCACATCCTCAAGGTGTGAACAATGGAAGCAAGTTCCAAGTCATGGGTGGCATAGTTCCTCTCATGTTCCTTAATCTTTCTGGACTCATATCCAATGACATGTCCATTTTGCGTGAGGACTCCCACAAGTCCTTCCTTACATGCATCTATACATACCACAAAACTTTCATTTGGGTCAGTAATCTTTAACATAGGTGCACTAGTAAGTAATTCCTTCAAAAGATTAAAATTATTTTCACACTTGAGTGTCCATTCAAATTTAGTTCCCTTCTTTTGCAAAGAAGTGATGGGATGAGCAATATTAGAGAACCCTACTATGAACCTTCTGTAGTAGCCAGCTAATCCCATAAAATATCTGACGTCTAACATATTTCTGGGTTTTGGCCATCCTCTAATGGCTTCGATCTTCTCTGGATATAATGCTATGCCCTGCTCTGAAATAATGTGTCCCAAGTAATGGATCTGCTTTTGATAAAAATAACACTTACTCAATTTGGCATACAACTGATGTTCTCTCAGTACTTGCAACACCGGTCTTAAGTGATGTTCATGCTCCTCTTCAGACATAGAATAGATAAGTATGTCATCCAGGAATACTATGACAAACTTATCCAAATAATTTCTAAATATTCCATTCATTAAGCACATGAATATAGTTGGTGCATTGGTCAGTCCAAAAGGCACCACTACAAATTCATAATGCCCATACCTGGTCCTAAAGGATGTCTTATGAAAGTCTTATTCCTTGATTCTTACCTGATGGTATCCTTCCATCAAGTCAATCTTTGAGAATATCTTTTCTCCTCTTAGCTGATCAAAGAGGTCATCAATTCGGGGTCGAGGATACTTTTTATTTATAGTGTACTTGTTCAGCTATCAGATGTCAATACACAGCCTAAAGGTTCCATCCTTATTTTTGACAAAATGTATTGGTGCTCCCGAAGGTGAAACACTTGGATGTATGTACCCTTTCTTCAACAATTCCTCCAACTGCATTTGTAATTCTTTTAACTCTGTTGTGCTCATTCTGTAAGGTGTTTTTGACATAGGGGCAGCTCTTGGCACATAATCAATTGAGAAATCAATCTCCCTTCTTGGTGGAAATATGGGTATTTCTTGGAATACATCTTCAAATTCTTGTAGTACTGAGAAATATTCGAGGGTTGGCCCCTTTGTATTATCTAGTTGTTCCACATGAGCTGCATACAATTGACATTTGTTGGCACTAGGCCAAAGTGGAAAGAAGGACGATCATGGGACATAAAGCGTGCAGAAATGGAAGTAACAGCTAGAGAAAGAACAGAACATGCGCATGCAAGAAAGCATGCACAAGGAAAGAAACAACTAGAGGAAGAACAACATGCGTGCATGGGAGGAAGACCTAACATCGGTAGGGTTAGGGTTTTGGTAATTTTCAATAAGAAGGCTAAAAATCCCAAAATGTATAAATATAGATACGTAGGTATCATATAGTTGTTGTTGGTTGATTGAGTTTTATATATTAGGTTGGCGTTTTTACAGTAAGTTGATTTTTTTGTAAGGTTTTGGGTTCCTATACCGTTCGAGTAGAGTAATAGATGAATGAATGCATTATGCAATACTGTTATGTACCATTTTTCTAAGTTGTTGAGCTAGAACAAAGGAGAGAAGGTAGATTTGAGGATTATTTTGCAAGCTGTAGAGCCTGGTGCGATCTAGTTCACCTCATATAGATCTTACCTATAAGAAGGGAATTGTAAGAATGCAGCACCGGAGATGTAGAAATGCCATAATAAAAGAGCCAAGAGCCAAATCTTTGTGGATGTAGCCTGGGGGGGTGTGAACCATGGTAATAACTATGTAATGTGATGAATGTATGCATCTCTTTACTTTCTTTTAGAAATTATTGTTATGATTAATAAATGACTTAATACATTGTCATGGAATACCAATATGTTGCTCGGAAGTAACTTGTGTAATGGAAATATGTACCCGTGAGGAATAGGTATATTACCTTCATAGTTTTTAGTGCATGTCTCTAATTAAGAAAACCCTATCTCATACTCAATCCTAGGCTATAAACACCTGATTCTTACAACCACCCATTTAAAGCTATCTTGGGTGAGACTGCGTAGTGCATTCTATGTACTATGTTGCCTTCTGGTTTACCAGGAGGGACGATAATTTTAAAGGCTTTGTTGGAAACCTGAATGACATGAAAACTGGGTCAATAAATCAAATAGACAGGTCGAGAAGACTGACTAGAGAATAAAGGATAACCATCAAATGGTTTCGAGGTCGTGTTAGCAGGAACAAGAGAGGACTGAGTAGGCGAGATAGAGTGAACAAGAAATGAATGAGTGAAACAAAAGAACAATGAGGCATTAGAAGGGAATGTTGAGACCTTGGAACCCCAAAAAGGAAACAATTGAAGGCTGGTTGAGAACCAAAGAGATAGAGTTCTCCCAGAAAGACAATAGAAACCCTAGCATCACACCTTGCAAATATTTGGACAAATACATGTTTACGGATTTACATGAAGTATTTTTCTCTGATTTTCCCCACCTACTGCAAGAGTGGATACTAAGGTTGAAATATAACCATGCAACGAACCAGATCCGACAGCTAGATTGGACCCGAGTACAGGTTGAGAAGTTACAATAGGTGAACAACAAATTCACTCGCGTAGTTGACTTTTGGCTTGACAGTATTGTGGTGGGATTCATCACAAAGTTTTCATTCGACACAACAAATTCATACAACTCAACAGAGAAAGAATTTCTACTCAGACCTCGAGGAAGGTACATTCGATCACTGTATACTTCTATTAAAATATTTCTATATAACAAAGGTGTAATGACAATGGAATCAGATAGCTAGACTTCCCTGCGTGCATGGGGAAAGGGGAGAAGCACTGATAGAGAGAGGATAAATGGAAGAAGGTGAGGATAAAGGCAAGAAGGAGGAGGAAACCTTGGACCCAATCTTGATGGATGATGACCAGCTTCAATGGATCTTGGCATCATCAGGAACGACATGTAGTGGAGTACCCTACCAATATAAGGTGAATACTAATAAGATACTTGTAGCCACGAGGGAGGGCTTGGCTAGTGATGAGGAAGAGGTAGAGGATATCCAGGATGTGGAGAAGATTGAGGAAATCCTGTGCACAACTTATGAGAGGAAAACAAGAGGCCCAAGAATGGGAGGAGAAGGAAACCATCCTATCCATATTATGTCAGTGTGGAACCCATAAACCCATGTGTGACTAATACACCAAAGAGAACACCATTGTTTAGACAACCGAAGTTCGGAGGAAGTCTGAAAGAAAGAAGTGCATCTACCATATGAGAAACAACTAGAGGAGCCAGTTCAGGCAGTATTAGTCAAGTATCTACATCGCGCGACGGAGGTAGCAGTTCAATATTCAGAATGGCAAGACATGATCACACTATCATATTACCAGAATTTCGAGGAGAAGCAACAGAAGATCCTGAGAAGCACTTGTTCATTTGTGAAAAGATATGGGAGGAAAAACAGATCACTCATGAAGATACCAAACTCAGGCAATTAGCGATCACGCTAAGAGACCGCGCACTAGACTGGTACGTGAGTCTAGACAAAAATAGTACCCCTAGGATGACGAGGACACTGGCATACATTAAGAAGCTATTGATTAATGAGTTCTAGAAGTCAAGATCAGAGGATCAGTACATGATCGAAATGATCGAGATAAGACAGAAAATAGGAGAGTATGTATGGGATATTGACCAGAGATTCAAGAAACTAAAGGGGAGGTTAAATACCTTATGACCAAGATGCAGCATCAGCACCTGTTTTTCAACTCACTACTCCCACATCTAAAATATCCTTTACGATAGCATAATTTTTAGATGCAGGCAGAGGCTCTGTAGGCAACCTTGCAACTGGAAGAGAACCATTACTATAAGATGGGCCTATCTATTTAGGAATTGAAGGAGGATTTGAAGAATCTAACATTTAAGTTGAACCAGAATAAGAACAAGGACAAACGAGAAGTCGTTTGGTGCACCACATGCAGAATGGAATGACACCATAAGAATGAATGCCCAACATTCACATAGTATATGGAAATAGGTATGCCAAACCCACTACCACAGGGAGGATTATGGTGTAAAATATGCAAGAAACCAGGTCACAACCCTTACCACTGCACGATGATGCAGAAATACCAGACAGTTCCAAAGAATTCATATTGCACCTTTTGTAAGTCAGTCGACCACGACGACAAAGATTCCAGAACTATGGAGTTGATGCGGAAAAGAAAATCAGATGCATATAGAGTACATGCTAAAATGATGACTGGGCAAGCAACACCCCAGTTCAACCAAGCCCCAGCCCCATACAACACTGCGCAACAACAATATAATACTGCACAACAACCTTACAATAATGTGCAGCCCCAGTACAACTCGACATAGCCCTAGTACAATACTGCGCAGTATAATTAGGAACCACAATATAACACATTGAGAGGTGATCGCGTAGGCTACTAAGGAGGAGGAAAATCTAGAGGAGGTTTTAGACATGGTAGAGGACCAATCACATGTCACAATTGTCAGCAAACAGGACATTATGCATGGGAATTTCCACTACTACTAGCGAATTTTATGTATTGTTGCTCATCGGATCACGAGACAGAGGAATGTCCGACACTATTAGGAAAGATCCAACAAAAGAGGAACCAGAACAATCATAATGCTCAGTGGATTTCAGTCAAAGAAAGGGACGACGAATGGAACATCAACATAGTCACTTGTGGAGGAACGAAAACAGGAAATGATGCATTTCGACAGGAACCAACATAGAATTAATGGATAAATAATAACAGTGACCCCAAGAATAAGTTTGACATGCTTAAAGAAAATGATACTTTTAAGGAAGTGAGACAAGAATTTTAGAAGGTGGAAACAACTTCAACTTCAACTGCGCAACCAGTTAAGGAAGCCCTAGAATATGAAATGTCGTCATCATTGGATCATACCAACGAAATGAAACCCAAGGGACAAGTAAGTACTATCAAAGGGTTTTTCCAATCATGCATAAAAGTATTAAGTGATCCTTCATCTGTGAAAATATTGCAAAACATACTAGAGAAATGTAGCAATGAGACGAAAGAAAATCTAGAACCAAAAACCGTCAATCACCTACACACCCGAAGAAGAACAAGTAAGGAATTTAGATTGAATGCTAACATTGGGGATTTCAATATGGGATACATTATACTAGACCTAGGATCCGAAGTGAATGTACTACCAAACAAGACCTGACAATGCATGGGAGAGCCAACATTGGGATACTCAAATGTCCAATTAAAACTAGCAAACCAGCATAGAATCCTACTAATAGGTAGACTGAAAGGAGTAACAGTAGATCTTGATGGAGTGCGCACTAAAGAAAAATTTGAAGTCATTGAAATAGTAGATGGCACAACACTGTACCCAGCACTACTCGGTCTGGATTGGGTGTTTGACAACCAGGCCATAATTAACTTGAAAACAAAGAAAATAATATTTGAATTTGGAGATTACAAGGTCATAGCACCACTAGATCCATCAGAAGGGGAGAGGTTCATAGAACCCACTTTCCTGAACTTAGAGGAGATCGGAAAGTTCTATAGAACAACTGTGTGCGATGAGGATTACGTAAACCCAACTACAGACTGGGTACTTAGTTGGTGGAGCATTACTTCATGCACAATAGACTCAAACACCAGGTTAGAAAATTGGTAGCAGAGACTACACAAGGTATCCACGAGAAGATGTTCAAAAATAGACCACGTAGTATGGTGGATAGGCATAGAAATCATAGAACCACCCAGTTTCCATGGACTAAATGATTTGGAAACATTCTTAACATAATATGAAGATGAAGTATTAGAGAACTAGAGGCTACAAGAACTGGATTTATCACTCAAGGCCACACCCGCAATATGGCGAGGTGCACACAAGGAGACTATCACATACTGGTATCAATGTAAGCGGGTACTGTGCATAAGATTCAACGTAGAATAAAAAAATAGTAAACAATAGAAGTACGATGGAAACAGAGCACCATCGAATAACTTGGAGGCATGTAGAATGCTATGGAAAATGACACCACCTAAGGAATGGCCTCATCACTTCATTGACACTTTAGAGGGCATACCAGTGAACTGGTATACAAACCATGAATTGCACAAAGAAACTACAACATGGATGACATTGTGACATAACTTTACTATCAATTTCTCATTCAAGCATGAGAACGCCAACATAGATGTAGCCCTGAAATGGATTAGAGAAATCATATTCATTGAAGAATAGGAAATAGAACTTATTACAGAAGAGCAGCAGCAGAATAAGCAGACTGTCAAGGAACTACTTTCATGTTACCATGTACAAAAGGATGCACCAAATGAAGATTACTCTCATGATATTAAGATTGAATAAGTCGAAGGAAAAAGAAATGTGGAAGGAACACCCATAGAATCATAAGTCATTTCCACACCAATGAAGATAAAGAAGGTTAACATCGGAATTGCCAAGCAGCCCAAAATAGACTGCATTGGAGACTACTGGGATGAGCCAACAATAAAAAGCATCACAAAGTTGTTGCATGAATACAACGACTTGTTTCCTACAACATTTATAGAGATGAAGGGTATAGCAGGAGAACTGGGAGAGATGAAGATACCACTCAGACCTGAAGTGAGACCAATTAGACAATGACCATATAGAATGAACCCCATATATAAACAAAAAGTTAAAGAGGAGATCGGTCGGATGCTCAAATCCATCATAATCGAACCAGTCGAGGAATCAGAATGAATAAGCTTAATGGTAGTACAGGACAAGAATCAAGGAAGAGGGATTAGGATATGAATCAACTTGAGGAAGTTGAACGATGCATGCCTACATGACCCATTCCCTACACCGTTCATGGATGAAGTTCTAGAGAATGTGGGGGGACATGAAGCTTACTTATTCACTAATGGATTCAGAGACTACCATCAGATTAAGATAGCACAGGAGGATAGATATAAGACCACGTTCACGACAGAATGGGGATCTTACCAATATACAGTCATGTCATTTGGACTAAATAATGCACCAATAATATTATCCAAAGTGGTTATCGCAGCATTTAAATAATTCATCCATCAGTTTCTCAAAGTATACGTGGATGATTGGACAGTTTACAGCCTATTGAAACACCATGTGGAAGTGTTTCAACTAATGTTGGAATGATGCAGACAGTGCCAAATATCACTGGATATCAAGAAATGCTTATTTGGAACACTGTTTTGGGATACTATTGGGCCACATAGTATGAAAACAAGGCTTACTAGTGGATCCGACAAAGATCACAGTCATTGTGAATTTACTAGGACCAAAAATAGTCCGTCAGCTAAGAGTGACATTAGGACACACAAGATACTACAATAAATTCATCAAAGTTTATGCACAGATCACAGCACCAATGGAAAAGCTACTAAGGAAAGATACAAAATATCAATAGAATGATGCGTGTCAACATGGTCTGGACACTTTGAAGGAAAATATGGTTATTGCACCAATATTAGTATTTCTAGAGTGGGAAAATACATTCCATGTGCATGTAGATGCATCAGCGATAGCAATTGGATCTATCTTAGCACAACCAGGAGTAGGAGACTTGGATCACCCGATAGCATTCGCAAGTAGAAAACTATTAGACTCAAAAAAAAATTATAACAGGGTGGAAAGAGAAGACCTAGCTATGGTTTATGCACTACAGAAGTTCATACATTACCTATTGGGAAAAAATTTTAAGATATTTATAGATCACTCAGCCCTGAATACCTATTCAACAAGCCAGTGTTGGGGGGGAGATTTTGTCGATGGTTATTGTTATTTCAAGAATTTGACTTCGAAGTAATAGTCAAACAAGGAAAACTGAATGCAGGACCTGACCACCTATCATGGGTCACAAATGGAGAAGAACCCACGAACTTAGAAGACAAATTTCTGGATGCACAGTTATTCTCAGTACAGATTGTTGATGACTACTTCGTAGAGATCATCCAGTACTTGAGCACAGGTATCGCACCGCAAGAATATACCACCACACATAAGAAGAACCTAGTAGTTTGTGTGGCCGACTATCAACTGATTGTAGGAAATATATATAAGATGGGTGCAGATAGAATCTTGCAAAGGTACGTGTTAGAGCATGGACGACCAAGAATTTTAGCAAAATCCCATGAGGGAATGGTAAGAGGGCATTATGCAGGAAAATCTATTATGCAGAAGGTACTCCACATAGGACTATGGTGGCCAACGATCCACAGAGACTCGAAAGAGTACTATTAGAGATGTGATGTCTGTCAAAGTGTAGGCAAACCCAACAAAAGGGACGATATTCCATTATGATCACAAGTGACATTACAGGAATTTGATAAATGGGAAATATACTTTGTGGGACCAATTAACCCACCAGCCAAAAGAACAAGGGAAAGATACATCATCACCGCGATGGAATACCTAACAAGATGGGCGAGAGCTGCACCAGTAAAAGACTATAGTGCAGAGACAGTTGCACACTTCTTATTTGAACAAGTAATTAATTGGTTTGGATGACCAAGAGTTTTGATGAGTGACCAAGACACACACTTTATAAATAGCACCATTTTCATGATGCTCGAAGATTTTGAATTTCACCACCAGAAAATCACACCGTCTCATCCACAGGCCAATGGCACAGTAGAAGCCTTTAACAAAATTCTATAGAACACACTGACAAAGATCTGTAACGTCAATAGAGATGAATGGGACCTCAAAGTACCAATAGTATTATGTGCATATAGGATGACATGAAAAAAGTTGACAGGGCACACACCATTCAAACTAGTCTATGGCCAAGAAGCAGTAGTGCCATTAGAATTTTTAGTACCCAGCTTATGCATAGCAGCTATCACACAAATGACCAAACGAGGTGCAATACAACAAAGATTGAATCAGATATTTTCAATGGAGGAAGACTGAATCCTAGCAGAATTCCATCAATAAGTGTAGAAAGCCAGAGAAAAATCTTGGCACGATCGACATATCAAGAAGAAGATGTTCAAGGAAGGATATCTAGTATTGCTCTATGACGACAAATTGTTTTAGCACCTAGGAAAGATGAGAATGCATTGGTTAGGACTATATGAGGTAAAATATGTAACAAATGAAGGAGCTATTCAGTTAATATATTTAGTAGCAGTAGACCTCAGAGGAATGATCAATGGGAGCTGACTGAAGTTGTACAAGGATAGTCGACCACCCATCGTGCAGTAAAAAAAATAAAAAATCGAAAATCAAAACAGAGAACAAAAAGAGGAAACAAAACTAAAAATCCCGAAGAACGCTAGAGATAGAAAGGCCACATAACATTTGAAACACGAATTCATCAAAGGCAAGGAAAATGGTTACATATCAAAGAAAAATGAGTGGGAAATAGAAATTCAGCAAAAGCAGTATGACAGGACAACACTAAGTGAATTTAAAGCATGGTAAGGACTGATGGAACATCACATTAAACACACCAACTCAAAATGGAAAAGGTAAGCATAATGGAAAGTATGAAACTGCCGTAGATGTATTAAACCCATAGTTATGGTGCATTGATCGCATCATGGAGTAAGCATCCTCGACAATCTTCATGACAAGCCCATACAACACGCGAGAATGAAAGAAACTAGTCTATTTGCGAAAGGAGAACAAAGAGAGAGAAATAACAGCTAGAAATAACAACGTGATACCACAGAACTCACCAAAGTCATTAAAACTCATCAAATGTTCAACAGTCACCACTATGGCACCACTGAATCCCATAGAACCAAGCCATACAGCGAGACCGACCAGGGTTCAAACTAAGTCACGAGGACCACTGGAAGAAAATGAGTAGCAACAGTTGGAGATCGTCGATATCGATGAAATCCCATCCCTAGAGATGATACGGGTGAACTCTACATCGATATTGGAAGAGATTCAACAACCACAAGTAGAGGCCATGATAGAGGATACGCCAGCAGCGGCGCAGGAGCCTCAGAATGAGGAAGCAAAAACCTAATGGGAAGTGCAACTAGAAAGCACTAAAGCGACCGTGGAAGTTATCATAATGGCACAAAATTTGGGATCAACAGTACAACCAGACAAGTCACAGTTACCCAGCCTAGGTCAATCAACAGAGGAGACCATTGGAACTACCTCGGCTTGGCCAGAGTGTCTTACAGGGGAGCAACTGGGAGTTGCTAGAAGTTTGAACCAACAACTATAGTAGGAAGACAGAGTTCAGATACTGATCTCACCTTGCAAGAAACTGACCACAGAAATTGTGCTACCATGCATACCAGATGGAGTACAGGTAGATCCATAACTACTGGGTCACGTTGGGAAGCCCAAGTATTCTAAACATGACATATCAGACGAAGCCAAGTACCCGGAACTTGCGTCAAGGGTTTTTATGTAGAACATAGTGGTAAACAAAATTGTAGAAACGATCAGCCAACCACATCAGTGGGCAGATGGACTGGACAGAACAGGAATTTTAGGTTTTCTCAAACTTCCACATTTTGGCAGAGGCCAGTATGGGATAGCACGCGTCAAGTAGCTGCTAGAAGTCACATGCGAAGGGGATATATGGATGGACAAACATGTCCCCATAACTGTTGATCTTATCGCACAGATAATGTAGTGCCTGTAAATACTAATTTTGATATAAATCATTTTTATCACACAAATAAATTAATCACCATCATATACGCAATATTTAGCAGAGATTAATATTTAACTACAACAACAACAACAAAAAAACTTAGCACTTTCATAACAAATTACCTGCTTCTGATGCTAATTTTTTCCAATATGATTGTCCCTTCCCCCTGCTGCCTTGTTGTTGCCTTGCTGTTGCTTGATGCGCTGATCAACTCTGCCCAAATCGTGTTTCCTCCCTACCATCTAGGATCAGCCTGTCCAGCTTCCTAACTCCAGGATACCACATGGATATCCTGACCCCCATGCCCAAAACCCCCAACAAACCGGTGCCCCCCCATAATGATCCTTCCCTGACTACAGAACTCAAACTCTCAACCAGCAAATCTAAGAGAACCCTCCAAAAATTCCCCCTCCTTCCGTAAGCCTCCTCCCCTCATATCCCTCCTTCACCGACCCTTTCCTCCTCGTTTCTTTCCTTATCCATACATTCATTGTCTTATCCTCTTAGTTAATGTCTTATCCGATTATTAATGTTTCTTATCCTTACATTTAATGCTTCTTATCCCCTCCGTATACGTAATCCTTTAATTAAACAATTAAATTTATTAACCCTCTTAAATTTAATAACCATGTCATTGAATGTAATAGGTAATTAATTAATTAATTAATCAAAATTATAACAATTAATTAATTAATTAATATTTAATTAATATCGTTATACCAATCTTTGTTTAGTTAATAACATGTTAGAAAAATTAATTACCTAATAAATTTTTACTTAATAATCCCTAATCATATATTCGACTAGGGTTGTTACATACACCCACCCTTCAAGAAACTTCATCCTGAAGTTAAGGTATCTTATGGTACAAAGGAAAAGAAACATGGTTCACACATTCATAACAATTAACCGACATTATCAGTAAGTAAGTCAAGA
>CBVK0100286364.1:0-22900 GCA_900067695.1 Picea abies
TCTAAATGGTTTTTGGTATAAAGAAACGGATAAAGGGGCCCAAAAAAGTGACAAAAAGAGGCCAAAAAGTCTATAAATAGAAGCTGGTAGCTCATTATCACCATTGTTGATTTGGAAATTGACTCTGGAGCCAAAAGAACCCCTTTACCAAAGATCATGATTCTGGGAACTACAGTGGACGAAACGGACTTCTGCTTGGACCAAGTAAGTACAAACTCCCTTGTATTGTTATTCAATACTTCATTTATTTCTTTTAGTTGATTTTGGGGGTGGGCGTCGACCTCAAAGAGGTCAGCCCTAGGAAAACGCGGGCTGTCCAGGGACAGCCCGTGGGTACCCGCATGTACTGCCAAGCTTGCTCGTGGGTACCCATGACCGTTGCCTCGACAGGCCGCGGGTACCCCCCGCGTGATGCAAAAATTAATCTAAACAAGTCCTGACCCCCCCCTTTTTGCTTTGTTGTGTTGGCAGGATGTATGTTCAGTGGAGGGAGAGGGAGCATGAGGCCGCCAATGAGTTAGTGGTCGTAGATCCAAACGTTATGGCCGTGCTGATGCAGTGTAGTTTAGTGAAATTATTTTTGTGTCCGTTTATGCGTGCGCAACCAAGGCTACTGAACTCCCTGATTGACTATTAGCACCCTGATGCAGAGGCTTTCATGATAGAGGGGAAATTCTTGGTGGCCACCACCGAGGATATTTATTTTTTGACTGGCCTCTCGAGGAGAGGGGAACCAGTTAACTTTCAGACTTTTCCTGTGGGGCCGAGCAAAGTCTCGGAGCTGATAAAGGAGTATTGTGAGGTTGGGACCGATCAGAGATCTTCCTCGGTACCCGTTAGTAGGATTACTAGCCTCGCTCTTCAGACTATTTTATCTCTCATTGGGTGGATTACCAGCTCCGCAACCGTGCATCAGGCTTCACACGCATAGATGAACTGTGCAATCCAGTGCATGAATGCATAAATTTTTGATTGGAGTACCACACTACTAGCGAGCATGACAGGTCGGTTGATAGCTTGCAGACAGCGGACACACAGGAACTTCGGGTTTGGGACCATCCAGTGTTCGTTTTTCTTCGAGAGAGTTCCATGTTTGAGTCCTTGGCTGACAGTACGAGGACATCTGGCTACTTTCCCCGCAGTGTACAGATGGGCAGCGTTGCTGTAGCGACAGGGTAGTGGAAGGACCGTAGAGGCCTTCAACGATGACTTTTTTGCTTGGCTGTCACGATAGATCCCTGCTATTGAGGACTACCCATATGCGAGGATCGACTTCTCCAGAGATCTAGCGATACCAATGCCTCCTGGTGAGGAGCGAGGGGAGATGGGTAAGTCTCCACCTATACAGTTTTTTTGTTTACATATGTAATTTTTATGTCTTTTTTGATATATATATCATGTTTTTGTATAACAAAGTTTTTGATGGGTGAACCTTTATTGCATGCAAATGTGGGACCCGTGCGACCTGCCGATTATGCACGAAACAGGCGTCGCCCACAGCCAGAAGCCGCCGCTGCCGCCGCTGGAGGAGCAGCAGTAGTAGGGAACCTCCTAGCAGGAGAGGTCGAGAGGGTCCTGAGGTGAATTGAGGAAAACTTTACTGCTCTCACTCGCACAGTTCCCATGGCAGAGATAGAGGATTTTCCACCCTCCTTGCAGACTCATATTGTGGGGGTACCTTGGACATGGGTCCGATTGTTTAGGCATTTGGGTCAGGCTGTATATGATTATAACAGGGCTCATAGGCTCTGAACGGACTTTAGACTTTTATGTGCCACGAGCATTGATATGTATATATTTTTTGAGGGCATAAGCCCAGTGACTTGTTATTGTTCCCACTTTTTGAGGTGCTTGCGCCCATATATGTACTCTGAGGATTTTATGATGTTTATATATGGTTTTTATCTCTTTTGTTTCTTATGGATTATGTGTGCAAAAATGTATTTACATGTTTATGTTCATGATCTTTTTATATGTGGGCAAGATGCCAATCTAAAATGTGATTAGCTAGAGTATCTGTGATTTGATTTAGACTCCTAGGAACATGAAAATATGTAATATAATCAAAATTGTGTTCCAAGAGACGTACCCTAAGGAATCGTCGGTGTAAAGTTGGGTCATGAACCCAATATATTATGTTTAGCTGCGACACAACCAGTTGAGTGTCTAGATAGACCCAGAGATGAGAGATACCCAATGACAAAGCGTCATGAAGAAACTCAATAACTACACTATACTTAGCAACATTGTTTGTGGTGTCACCTAAGCATATACCTCTGGAAGATAACAACTGACCCTGTGGTGTAAATATTACCCAAGTTGCGGAGGCAAGCCTCCGCATGTGTCGACTAGCACCATCCGCATACCCCATGAACACCTCAGACTTACTTGACATCTACCATATTGATGAAAGATAACATCAATGACACGTCCATAACACGTTTTAAAAGAAATGTAAAAAGTAATAGTACAAAGACTATACATATGTTACAAAAAGTTATCCACAGTGACCGTTCTATGAGTAATACTTCTTGAGGTAGAGCCCATTTCTAGGCTCCGCCAAAGCATTCCCTTCAAAATCGGCCAAATGATAAGCACCCTTTTTTAAAACCTCCTTAATAATGAAGGGTCTGAACCACATGGGTTTAAACTTTCCTTTCCGCAGGGGGTCCTTATCTTGGTCATAGACCAGGACAAGGTCACCCTCAGAGAAAATCTGAGGATGAACGGACCTATCATATTGACACTTGACCTTATGTTTATGAGCCTCGTTGGCCAGGGCCGCATCGTGACGCCGTTCATCAAGCTGCTCAAGGTGTACTAACCATTCTTCAAGCGGAGAAGTGTCTGGCAATAACTATACTGCCAATTTCATAGATGGAATTTGACATTCGATGGGCAAGACTACCTCCACCCCGTAAACGAGTTGGAAAGGTGAGAAATTGGTTGCAGTCTTAACTGAGGTTCGGTAAGCCCATAATGCCGAGTATAACATCAAATGCCAATTTGACTTGACTGATTTGATAGTTCGTTGTAGAATCGTCTTGAGAGTTTTGTTTACAGCTTCCACCTGACCATTGGCTTGGGGATAGTAAGGTGATGAGTGTTCCTGCCGTAACCCAAGTTTTGATGTTAATTCAAACATCATTTGGTTCTAAAAGTGACTTCCATGGTCAGTGACAATCTCTCTCAGGACGTCGAACCATGCTATAATTTGGTTAAATAAGAAGAGAGTTGCAGTCTCTCCATCATCTTTGAACGTCGACATAGCTTCGACCCACTTAGTGAAGTAGTCGACAGCTACAATGATATAGCGGTTCCCCCTTGCTGATGGGGGGTTGCATGTAGTGTAATCAATCCCCCACTTAGTGAAGGGACCGACTGTGACGACAGGAAACATGGGAGCTGGATGTGCCCTCATCTTCCGTGAGAAGATTTGGCATGGATGGCACTTCTTGACCAACTCAATACAATCTTTGATAAGTTGGGCCAAAAGTAACCTGCTCATAAAATATTTTGGGTTGTTACCAACCCAGATAAGTGACCACCATAAGCTCCTATATGAAAATCGTTGAGCACTATGACAGCCTCCTCATGAGTGAGACATCGATGCAAGATGCAATCTACACCTCTCCGATACAACGTATCATTGATTATGAGATAGTTCTTGGCCTGATGGCGTATTCGCCGACGCTCATCACAAGAAGCAGACGTGGGGCACTTCAAAGTCTGGAGATAGATCAGTATATCTCTGTACTAGGGGTCTGAAGATTCAATCAAAAACATATCCCCTCGGATAGGCAATTCCTCAGGCACAATGTCACCTGACTCAATCGAAATCTCTGAGATAAGTTCTATGAAGACCAATGACTTTTTGGACTTGGCCGAAATGAAGTCTAAGTCAAATTATTGGAGGATTACCATCCATATACTAATTTTTCCGCCGATAAATCATCCTGTCAACATGCACTGGAATGGATTCACGATGGCAACGACGGTGGTCTTGCGAAACAAAACATAGTGACGAAACCGTTGAACAGCATGAACTGCTTCCAACGCAAGTTTTTCGAGATGGGTATAATTAAGTTCTAGTCCTACGAGGCCTCGACTCAGGTAATAGATCACATATTCAAAAAATGAATCATCCTCCTTAACTAAAACCATGCCTATGGTTGACTCTGTGGCAGCCAGATATAATAAGAAGTCTTTGTTATAATTAGGTGGTCGTAGTAGAAGTGTGGTAGTGAGGGCATGTTTTAATGTGTCGAAATAGCATTGAGTGGCTTCGTCCCAGAAAAAGGGAACATATTTCTTCAGTAAATTCATAAATCCCTTGGTAATTTTGGCATAGTTGGCGATGAAGTTTTGTAAGAAGTTCGCCTTACTTTGAAGACTTTGAAGTTGTAAGATTTTGCGTAGGGGGGGAAACTGGATTATCACCTATACCTTAAGAGGATCGACCATGATCCCTGTTGTTGATATGATGAAACCTAACAAACGTCCTGACGTGACGCAAAAGCTACACTTGTTGGGATTCAAGCGAATCCTGAAGTAGCAACAGCATTCGAAGATTAGTCGAAGGTGCGTAGGATGATCCTTTTGCTTGCGAGAGCGTGATGCTAAATCATCTAGATAGGCCTCAACTATATGTTTGAGGTCGTGAAACACAAAAGACATGGCCTACTGGAAAGTGGCTCTAGCATTCTTCAGACCAAAAGGCATCTTGCAATAGGTGAATGTACCCCACAGACAAATGAATGCCATTTTGTGTTGGTCCTTAGGTTTGATTTGGATTTGATTATATCCTAAAAAACCATCCATGAATGAAAAGGCTTCACAACCAGTGCATTCATCAATGATCTGATCGATGAATGGGGTTAGATAATTGTCTTTTGGACATGCCTTATTCAAATCATGGAAATCGGTACATACACGAATCGTGCCTTGTTTATTATCGACCGACACAGGGTTTGACACCCACTGAGTCAAATGAATTAGGTAAATGAACCCTTCCTTGAGCAATTTCTCAACCTCACTCTTGATGGTTGCTGCTTTCCTAGGATTGACTCATGTGATAGCTCGTTGAAAAGGTATTGTCGAGGAGATTCATTTTGGGGGCTCAATCATGTCTTCAGCTATCATTGAGAACCTCGATCTCAAAAAACCTTCATTTGGACCCTCAAAATGGCCCCGGAAGTTAAAACCTGCTAAAAATAGTAAATTGCCAAAATGGCCCCGGAAGTTAAAACCTGCTAAAAATAGTAAATTGCCAAAATGGCCAGAAAATTGTTTTGAGCCATTTGGAAATGGTGGGTGGCCACCGATATCCACCTGGATCAGGGTGGGTAGTCATTTCTATCTTTTGATTACACATGTCTCGCCCAACTACTCGTTGTGCTAGTGCATTGAGTCATCATTGTTTGTTTCCTGATCTGCGTGTGTGTGTTCATCATCAAGTTGTGTGGTTCAATTGTTGTCGTTGTTGCCTTTCTATAAAAAAAAATAAAAATCTTCGCTTGTAGTCATAATGATTGGGGTCGTTACAGACTCTGAGAGGGTTGGATATCAAATAAGGAAGGTAATAACCTATGCACACACCCTAGCTAACTTGTTTTGAGGTATTCACTCTGTAGGTAGTTTCAGGTTATATAGCATGCACAATTAAAATTAGGAACATTAAAGGTAGGAACTTGAACTTATTTTGTAAGCACCACCCATTCCACTAACCAATTAACAGGAACATTTGAAGGAGGAGCCTCAAAGTAGCACATGAATAAACTATTCCATTTTGAAAATAAATGGCACACACTACTACTTTTGAATTTCCTATCATATATCTAGAAGGAGTGACAAAAATGCACATCATTCCCCCATCCGCTCTACCAAATTTTCATGGTTTGGAAAATGAAGACCCTACTACATTATTATTTGAGTTTGAAGTAATTTGTAGAGGATATTATTATTGTATTAATGCTAAAAGGTTGAAAGTGTTTATGCTTACCCTAAAAGGAGCAGCTCTCCAATGGTTTATGAGCCTTGGTGGAAATTGCATTCAAACATGGGAGGACATGAGGAATGTATTCTTGAAGAAGTATCAAGACTATTGCAAGACTAATGAATATATTTTCAGTATGATACAAGGGGAAGATGAAATCTTGGAATACTGTGTGGAGAAACTTCAATACAACCTTCAAAAATCAAAGCATAAGCATTTCACAAAAGATATCTTGAAAACACTGCTACTCAAAGGAATTAAAGCCACTTTTTTAGAACTCTTAAATATGATGGGAAAAGATGACTTTTTTTAGCTATCATGTGATGATATTTTTGAATTATGCATAAGGTATTCAAGAGACATCTTTAGGGTTGGTAAGAATTCTAGAGAACTTTCTTCTTTCCCTTCCAAATATGCTACAAAAACAAGAGATATAGGAGATGAAAACAATGATTTATTTGAAATTTTTAAAACCAATTTTATTATCTCTCTAAATTCACAATTGAATGTTTTGCAGGTTAAGAAAAATAAGTAAAAACGTGAATAACTATTTTTCCCTCAGTTCCGAAAGAAACATCCCATGGATAGTTGTTCTTTCTTACCTGGGATGAAAACAACATATCAAAGAGATTGAGAAGTTGCAACAAACTCACAACCATGGAAATCGTGGCCTACATTTTTTGTTCAAAACAATTTTTCTCCATTTTCTTACTTGCATTATTCATCATAGAATACTCTTATGTTAGGGAAGCCATGCCAACCTCACTATGACCCCCACCAATCTTGTCCACAAGTTTTGCATGGATCATCTTATGATTACATGACTACTCTCCCTCATCTTGTAGCATATCAAACATATCATCCATACTCTTCACTACATCATCAAAATCATCCACGCCCTACACAAACGCTTTTTCAATCCATTCCACACCCTCATAACAATAAACCAATACAACATGCTTACAATGTTGAATTGCAAAGTTTCCCAACCCTTCCCACCCATCCTATTTCAACTACACCACTACATGAAACTGATATCAGGTCTGGGAAGGATTTGAATCTAGAAATTGTAGAAGTAATGGAGGAACATCATGATATCAAAACCATGGTAAATCAAGAGTGTCAAATCTATATTGAAGATTGGTTTCACTCCATAATTTGTTCCCAACATCACTCCATACTTCGACAATTCTTGGCACCAACGTTTCAAGGGAAGATGGTCTCTCATACCCTAGTATTTATTAACATGCATTTTTAGAATTTGGTATGCATATACTTGAGGCCTTATTTAGAAAATGGCTCCACTGGAAGTGCTCTTATATATAAGAAGATTTTATTTTTCAATGTAGAGTAGGTTAGAGTAGAAAATAAAATAAGTACATAAATACATTTATTTATAAAAAGTGTTTTGATTGTTGCAATATGTTGTGTAGATAAATAACTTGTGATTTATTTGTGTATCTATACATATTGTACTGAAAATCATATTTCTACAAACACTCATCATCATTTTCGAAAAAAAAGTTTGTTTATCATATTTTATGGCATGCGGCCTTGAGAAAATTACTAGAAACATAGTCGGTACAATCATGTTTTGAAGGATCAAATGAGAATATTTTTAAAACCTGTTTCTATCCTAAGTCTCCCTTGATGTCTATTTTCCAACCCAATTTGAATCACTCAATTTGGATTTGAAACAAATAATTTATGACAAAAACATTGACAGGGTGTCTATTAGGAAGCTTAGGGACACAATTGGGACAGTCAGTTTTTGGAGGCCTAAATGACTAGAATTTGAAAACCTGTTTCTATGGTGTATTCTCGTATGAATCTAGTTTACAATGAAATTTTAATCAACTGATTTTGATATCGTATGAGAAAGTGATGACCAAAATACTGACTGGCTATCGTAAATCAGGACTCTTACAACTTTGTTTTTCCCACTGTTCATTGGAGTATTTGACCCATTAATTCTTCTTATTTTAATTTTTTTTTCTATTGTATATATATACATGAATTTAATTTCATCTCCAATTCCAATTAGCTCAATCCGTCATCAAATGGAAAAATTATTCTCAAAATATCAATTGTTGGTCTAAGTTGGGAAATAAAAACATAACTCTGTTATGAAGATTGTTTTTGAGTAAATTTGCTATACCATCACATGGAATTTTTAAAAACATGTTTCAATTGGAGATATTTCTCTAAATTCACTTTCAATTGGTGTTGGAATCACACAAATTGGATAAAAAATGAAGAAGTTATGATTAAAACACTGTTGGTCAGTATGGTTAGAGACTACTCTCCCACAGGTAGACACTCGTTTTTTTACAGGTCCCGGGAGAATAAAGGAGGTTCATTTATGAAAAAGTGATTCTTGAAGAAAATGTTAATAACATAAGGGAATTTCATCCAAGAACAATTGTTGTCCCTAGAAACAACATTGCTACACTTGAAATCATAGTTGTTGCAACTTAAGTTATTTACTAATTTATTATTTTTCAATAAAATGTTGTTTGTTTTCTTATTTCTCTTATGTTTTTGTGTCACGTGTGTTTTTTCCTTCAAATTCATGGTTGTTGTTCCTTCATCAAAAGAAAAAAAATATAAAAAGGGGAAGTTCTTGAGTTTCATGTTCTTGCACTACATCTATCCATTTTCTTCCCCAATTTTATCAAGTGTATGATTGTCTCAGATCTAATATCAAAATCTCTTATGGTAAGTCTTGCCAAGAATGATTCAGTGTTAATTCCTCATTATTTTGTAAAGTGACTATCATTGTTGAATGACTAATCCTTCTCCATGTTACCTTGTTGTTTTTGGGAGGGATTGCGACAATCATGCTTGATACTTCATGTTCACAAGCTTAGAATGGTGGGTAGTTTTGTTGTTTCCTTTGTTGTTCATTTCAAAGGAACGATTGTTTTTCCCTTTGATGTTCATTTCAAATGAACGATTGTTGTTCCCTTTGCTGTTCATTTCAAATGAACGATTGATGTCCTCTTTCTTGTTCATTTCAAAGGAACGATTTTTGTTCCCTTTGTTGTTCATTTCAAAGGAATGATTGTTGTTGCCTTTGTTGTTCATTTCAAAGTAACGATTCTTGTTCAATTCAAAGGAATGATTTTTTTCCCTTTGGAAACATTGTTATTTTTTGACATTTATGGGTCTTTTTCTTTTCTTTCTTTTTTCTTCTCCTTGGTGAATGAGAAATATTTATTAATGTTCTAGGTCCTGTTTGAAATAATGATTGAGAAGTCAATTTATCTTGGTTTATTTATAAACATAATCTTATTTTTAAGGAATAATTATGAAAAGATGATTTGATCATGTCAACTTTCAACTTTCTTAAATTGTCAAGTCCCTGATTTCGTAAAATTTATGATGATTCCCACAAAATTGTATTTAAATATTTCCTTCATTATCTAATGATTCATTCCTCAACCTCAATCTTAGTAAAGAAAAATATATTTACCAATAGTAATTTGAAGGTTCTTAGTTTTGAGAAGAAAAATTAACCAACTTGAAAATAGTTACTAATTTTTTTTTTATGCCATCCCTAGCTCTTAAGGAGCCAACATGCCACCCCATCTATTAAGTAAAATTTTGTAGATTAAAAATAAACACAGTTGAATTTTAAACATAAATAGTAAATTGAAGGATAGGAGGTCTCATCATGAGCCAACCTACCATGATCATAGGACCTAACAAAGTGACAATACCACCACTGGTGACCAAGCCAGGGTAATGGCCTTGAGTTGAAAAGTGAAGGACAAGAGGTCTCATCATGAGCTAGCTTGTTCACTTCTGTTATCTCTGGTCATCTTTTCCATGTCAGCTCTGTATGACAATATTGATCGACATCGAGGCTTTTGCAAGAAGATATCAACAAAAAGTGTTTGAAGCAGAACCCAGACCCCTGACTCACCAACTGGACTGGAGAAATGATGGGATGTTTTCACCATAGGATATGATCAGATTCTGACATTTAATAGACTAGTTAATGCTTCATCCCTCATTTGTTTCTACCTCATGTGCTGATTGAACAACATCAATATGAAATCGTCGAAAGGCCATGTTACAATCTGCACCCGCGCCATCAAATCATGATCGAATTTAATTTTAAACGTCTTTGAAGATCTTGTGGAAGATTTAATAGAACTACACTCATAACGCAAATTGAGTGGTTGAATGGTTGAGCATTCGAAGAAGAAAAGCAAGTGTCTTCAAACTGTGTTGATCCTTTGATTATTAAAACTAGGTTAAACAAGTTGTAGAGGTAAAATGTCACCGAGAAAGCCAACCACTAGACACTTGCTGAGAGAACCCAAGCTAAAGGAAGCTGAAATAGATAAAGGTTCTTTTCCTGGTGCAACAAGGTAGTTGGAGTACACTCCCAAGGCAGAGCCAGTCATAAAAACCTCAACAAAGAAATCCTTTGTCCAACCTTCGATCTTCAGTGACACAGAATCAATTGCTGGATCCAAAGTAATGCTCCCACAATGGGGGGCCCTTTTCAACAGAATCGATCAGGAGGAATACCTAGAGTGTATCCCAAACAACGACCTAGATGTAAGGTCACTCAATGACCAAATGTTTCCAAACATCCCACGGCCATATTTTCACACGGTATCCAACATAACCATGATTTTCCCTTGCATAGAGGTTTTAAAGTGGCTAATTGATCATAAAAACACACATAAGTGCTTGATCAACGATGATAATGGAAAGTGTTTCAGATTTTTCCTCCCAATAGAAGTCTAGAAGTACTACAAGCTAATATACCCATAGAAGAAACTAAACATAGATTTCGTGGTGAAGTTCTATGGATTCCATGACACCATTCGATTGATGGTCTCATGGTGGAAGGAGGAAAAGAAGTGGAATTTAATACCCTATGATTTCCATGTGGGGTTTTATCTAGTAAAGGACACTTCTCAAGCCAAAGAAGAAGGGTTGAGCCAACTTGAATTTAGGTTCCTGACAGGCTGATTTCGCAAGAATGACCCTAAAGGCTTGGTCCTCCAACATGCTTCACAGGTATCATCATGTTGGCCATACACACATGATAAATTTGAGGATGAAATTTTCACAGAGTGGGCTCAGAACTGGGAAGAGGTAGTACAGAGGATGGCCAACCCAAATATGACAAGGTTCAATTCCATGAGAATGGATGAACATGTGGAGACAATAGAGCAGTAGGATCAAGAGGCCCTCAGAGCAAGGGAAGAAATCAGAACAATAAAGACTACTAAAGCACAAAGAAGAGGATTTATCTTGCTAGAACGGGTGAAGAGAATCATTGATCAGTTGAAGAATGATGTTAATCCAGTAGATATGTCAATGATTCCCATTGATGACCCAATTGAAAGCATAGGAGAGCCAAGTGGCCTAGGGAAAATACAACTTGAAAATTTCACTAGGCCAGAAAACCTTGAATTTCCACCACGAAAGATCAGATCACTAGGGGGGATTTCAAACCAGCCTGAGATAGCGAGGAAACCAGGTAGGAAAAGTTTACCAAAACCCTTTTTTGACTTAATAACCATCTATGATGATGAGGAGAATTCAGAGGTTTCCCTGGTGACTCCAGTGCATATTACAGAGGAAAAAGAGCCTGAGAGAGCATATACCCTAGGTCCCAAGGCTCCAATTTAGAGTCTTCTGTAGAGAGAGAATGAGGTCAAAAATTCCTTAGACACTTAGCTACTTGAATTTTCAGGAACCCTAATGGACAACTCCAAGGATGAGTTGGGATCAGAAGGTTAGAAAGAGGAAGTTCCATAGCAAGAAGTCGACACACCAACAACCGATTACCAAGTAAGTATCATACCTATCCTTGACTCTTCAATTTCAGTCGATGCCTCACTAATCAATGCACAAAAAATGGAGGTTGATCCATATGGACATATAGAAGAATTCCAGGAACCAATCCTGGAATAGATACATACAGCCAGGATCTTGGGAAATACTCTAACCTGGGGAGAACAACAAATCCTCGAACCGTTTGATGAGGTCTCTGACATATAATCAATCACCTATGATAGGAATAGAAAGGCCATCATGAAGAGGACCACTAAAAAGAGGAGGCTTATTCTAGATAGATCTATTCTCATCACGATAGACGAGAAGTTTCTCATCACTTAACATGCCAAGACATATGAACTTATCGCCATAGGAATGGACATTACAGATGCCATGTTGGATATGGCAAGGAGGGATGAGAAGGATTTGGCTGTTGCACTTAAGTATTTTGAGAATATATGCCATTTGTAAAAATACTATCAGGATGCCACGCAGGCAACGATGTTTTTGAGAAGTGAGTTCCAAGATGCCTATTCCAAATTCATGAATGAACGAGACCTTTTCACCGTGGATATAGTCAATTTACAATAAGGCACCCTTATGGCACTAGTGACCTTCAAGGACATGGAAAGATGGTATGAGAAGTCTCACCAGGTAGTAAAAAGGATCGATTACATCATCACAGTTCAAAAGGGCCGAGACGTCAAAGAGCACGACATTCGGGTGCTGAGGGACACTAACATAGATCGGATTAGGAAAGCGGCTGAATACTTGATGAAAATGGCCTAGGAACCTCAGCAGGAGATTAGGGAGAAATGGGTTGATTGAAAAAAGAGTTGGGAAAAGATTAATCGAGAGAGGAAATACATAGACCTCCCAGAATTTGGCTCACCCAAGGACTTTTTTGACTTGCATGAAATAATCAAGCAACCAACAAAGAAAGACTTGTCATGGATAGGAGAGATAGAAAAGGTGTCGAGCATGGTGCCAGGTCAATTAAAACAATTCATGGAGTGTCCAATCAAGGCTCGAGTAGTTTTGAAGTGGTTAAATGTTAAAATAGTCAAGTACAGAGCACGGACAGTAGAAGTGAAAGAAATTCTTTCAGCTCCCATGGACCAACATAGGTTCCCGTATGCCAACACATGTGAGGAACTCTTCGTATAGTGGTTGGAGTATGACAAGAGTCATCCACTTCAGTAAAACTACTTGATGATTCTTAGAGAAAAGAGAGATGAAAGATCCATGTGGTGATGTTTTGTTTACTTATCTTGCACTCGTAATAGCTACTTTTAGTTAATGATTCATTATAAATAACAGGATTAAACTTTTAGCAAAGGTCGATGGTTTTGGCTAAGACCCTCATTTTTGGAATTGTAAAGAACTATTTTCGAACTACATTAATTGAGAAGTCATGTTTAGGACCGGAGGAAAACTTTTGTTTTATATCAAAGGCATTGTGTGATTGGATTTGAGGAGGAATTACTTCCAACTTTATTTCATGAATGGATGCTTTAATGAGTAAGAGTTTCTGAATCTATTGATAAGTTAGTTGTTTCAATATTTTTGTAGTTCTTGTCTCTAATGATGAAAGAAAACCATTGTGTTAATGTGTGATTAATGCTAGAGCTAAGGAAACTATTTTTCTTTCCATCATTTTATTGCATGTATTTTTTATTTCGATAATTGTATCTCAATCAATAATTGAAATACCATAAAGCTAATGTATTAGTACTAGGTTTTTCACAGGTGTGAACATCTTTGTTTGCATTCTTGAGCACAAGGGTTATCCCAAGCTCATCCTTCTTCAGTATTTAAGATACCCCTTGCTTTTACTAGCTGGTTTATACCAACACACATATTTCAATCATACCTATATAATAAAAGAAAAGACAAAAAGAGAATATTTAAACTAAAGGAGGAAATCTCATAAGAAGATATCCTATCAATCACTACATAAATCCCATCGATAAATTGGTTGGATCGAAAGATCTGGAGAACCATTCCACCATCAAATGAAGCAGAGTCTAATTGGGCCTTTGTGGCAGGTTTGGTTCCTTTTTTGAGTTAAAGGGATTTATGACCCCTCAACAAATTCCTAGGCAAGTCTATATATAGGTGTTTTCTAATCCACTACCACTCAAAGGGGTGCCAACAAGGTTTACAAGGGTATCCAAGAATGTGATCTTAAAAACCTCTTGTATTTACTGCATGTATTCTTCCCCTACTTCGGATTTATACATTTAACAACATATCACTATAGTTTAAACACACCAGAACACATCTCTAACCTGGAAAAAAAATTACCCACAATTCTTGCCCAGGAAAGTGCTCTCATACCACTTGTTATGCACATTGTTATGTTAGAGTGAGAAGAAATAAGAATATCACATAAATTACCAATGGAACAACATAATATAGAGAATATCACACCAAAATGATACCTTTAATGAAACAAGAGAAATGTTCACTTGCCTCTTTGAGGGGGTAACTTCCAGCATAACAATTCTCTATTACAATAATTCTCAAGACAAATATTTCTTCTTCCCTCGAATCCTATTTATGCTAAATATATCTACCCAAAAGAACAATATAGAGGAGGACATTTCTAGAAGTGGAATATTCTATTAGGTACTCTTACATTTGACTTGTTCTCCTTATTCCTAGGCCTTATTTATTAATATTGGCCTTTATTACATGGAAAATATCTTATTCTACGTATGTGAGGGATCAGGGAAGTTAGGTTTCTAACACGTTTAGAACTCCTTACGACTAGGGTATGTTTTTCCACCTCTTCATCTGATTCAATTGACTCATCTGAATCAACTTCTTTGTTGCTCAGTTCAAACCTCACCTTCTCTAGATTTTTCTCTATTTGAACCACTTCAGACTTGTACTTCCCTCTGAATTCTATAAATACCACATCTTGATTGTACACTATTCTCCTTGATGCAGGATCCCATAGCTTATATCCTTTCATTCATTCATTCTATCCAATGAAAATACATTTTATTTCCTTCTAGTCTAGCTTGCTCCTCTTTTCATTGGGAACATGCATGAATGCATCCTAGACAAATACTTTGAGATGTGAAAGAGAAGGATTCTTACCAGACCATATCTCATGTGGATTCATATCAACTAGTGTTGAATAAGGAGACATATTCACCAAATATTTTGTAGTGTTGATTGCCTTTTCCCATAATTCTTGTGTGAGCCCGACACCACTGATCATGCTCCTTTCCTTTTCCATCAATGTTTTTTTTCATTCTTTCGACAACTACATTTTGTTGTGGGGTATATGGTGTGGTATTTTGGTATGATATGCCAAAATCATTGTAGAACTTCTCAAAATCATTTCTACATAATTTACCACCATTGTCATTTCTCAACACCTTGATCTTCTTATCTGTCTGGTTTTCCACAAGAGACTTAAACTCTTTGAATTTATAAAAAGCCTCTTATTTCTTCCTTAGGAAATATATCCATGTCTTCCTATAAAAATCATCTATGAAGGGCACATAATATAGGGATCCACTAAGTGAAGGCATTGAAACATGGCCAAACACATCATTATGAAACAATTTTAGAATCCCCTTTTTTCTTGTCACTCTAGATGGGAACCTCACCCAAATTTGTTTTTCATATATAAAATATTCACAAAAATTGACTTCTAAATTACATTGGGAAATCCTTGACCATACATTTATTTCACATGACTTGAAGTCCTTTTTCTCCAATGTGTCCCATCCTCTCATGCCAAAGCATGGTTGGGTAGACTTGATGAAGACTTGTCAATTTGGTTTGAATCTCGACTCATCCTGAGTTGAGTTGAGTTTAATCAAGGAACAACAATGTTGTTGTATCTCGTGAAATTGGCGTTCCCTAATAACTTGTATAAGGTTCCAATATGAACTCCTTTCATTAAGACCACCACACCTCTGACCAGTTTTCACGTATCCTTTTGAAATAGAGTGTGCACTCCTGCATCACTCATATTGATGGCATATATTAGGTTTCTTTCGAAACCTAGAATATGTAGCACACCTAGAAGGGTTCTACTCCTCCCATCCTACATTATCAGTCAGAATCTTCCCCATTCAACAGTTTTGATTGTCGTGTCATCTACCAAGAACACATCTCCTCCTTCATGTCATTTATATTCGTGGAACCATTCAGTATGTGGTGTCATATGATAGGATTCTCCTAATTCTATCAACCAAACATCATGATCCAACTGTGTACTAGTGGATTCCACGTACATATCACCTCCATTATCTAGAGTAGGCTTTCTCTTAGTCAATTTTTTCTCATCATATGTTGTACTAACTTCCATCGCCTTCAACTTACAGTCCCTTTTATAATTCCCAACTTTACCACATTTCCAGCATCTTCTTGTTGACTGAACATGGGATTTAGATCTACTCTTTAACTTATACCTTCTACCAGATAATTTTCCTTTATGTCTGTTAATTGATCAACCTCTAACCATTAAATCCTCTTTGGTCGATCCTTCCATTTTCTTCCTTCTCATTTATTCTAATAGTATAGATGCAACCACATCTTCTAGCACTTGTGTGGTTGAATTACTCCATATAATCATGACTAAGCTATCCTAGGAGTCTAGAAAAGAACATAATAAGCTAATACATTTCTCCTCCTCGGTGATTTTAATATCCATACAATATAACTTTCTTATTATGGTATTAAACAAATTTAAATTCCTAGTTAGTGAGCTACCCTGACTCATTCTCAGAGGATACATATTATTTCTAAGAAATAACTTATTTACCATGGATTTCAAATGGTACAAGATTCCCAACTTGTCCCACAGTTTCTTGTCTAAGTCTTCACTTTAGAAATTCAATAGTACCAAATCAACAAGACACATTCCGATCATACTCATTTCCCTTCTCTTGAGTTTCTCCCATTATTCCTTCAACATACCTATTGGGATGGTACCTGGATAGACTATTTCCCATTGTTCTTTCTCTACAAGGACATCTTCAATTTTAGGCTTCCAAAGCTCAAAATTCTGGCCATTGAACTTTTCGACCTCTATTCTTGAGCTACTTGCCATTCTTTAAGGACAAATTTAATGATATTTGAATTATGACTCTTACTGGACCTAGGGTTTAGCTCAGATCCAATATTGTTAAACTAATCTCTGATACCACATTTTATGAAATTATAATTCTGCATTAAACCTAAAAGAAGAGAGGAAGACAAGTTTAAGCTAGACAAAAGATAGCAAATAAAACACACAGTGCATAGAGATTTTACCGTAGAAACCCAAACAGGAAAATCATAATTCCTTGAGCATCTTGCTATTTTTTTTTCTTATTCATTGAGAATAAAAATATTACATTCCTAATCTTGGTCTACACCTAAGACACATTCGACATCATACCCTCTTTCTTTGCACAATAACAACCCTCTAGACAATTTGGATTACATCTAACATGAATAGAAAACTACTTCTAAACTGATTGGATTGAAGATAAACTTAATATGAATAAAACATGCCTTATTTATAGGCTTGAAAGTAGGAAAAACTCTAAATAAAGGAACCCAAAAATGTTTACATATCCATGCACATCATTGGCTACAAATCCCACAAATATTAGGATTTTATTACAGTCGAATTCCAGTTCGATTACCAATTGATTACCAGTTGAGATTCATTCAGTTTTTACATGAACGCATGTCGACCTCTTGTCGGTTGACCTATTTTTCTTGGTGTTGATTACTTTGACTTCAAATTTTCCTAGTCGATCCACCTCAACCTTTAAATTTCACTCCTAGTCGATCCACCTCAACTAGACTTTCTCTGCAAATATTATAACAACCCAAGAATAAATATATCCCAATAATCCTTTTTCTCCATCCCTAAAGAACCTTTATACAAGATATAGTGGCTATGGTTGACTAGGTAAATCGAGTTACAAAAGGATAAGGCTGAGTATGTCAATCCACTATCCAGGTTGGATATTAATTACATTCCTTAACTTGTAGGCATTTATAATTGACTTCCTCTATGTTCCTTCATGATCTCTTGCATATATGCACTAATATTTATTATTTTTTGTGGTGCATCCTCAACCTTTAATCTTTGCATAGATCTCTAAAATGAAGGGACCAACATCACAAAAGTAAAGAAAATCAACAAGAGAAAGATTTTCTAGAATCGATTCAAGAAGTACTTCTTGCATAAGAATATATTTGATATGTACTATTATTCTAAGGTCAAGGAATTTGAATATTTAAATGTGGGATATATGAGGATAGATGAATATTTGAAAACAATTATGGAACTACTAGGATACAACCTCTCTTAAGTGGATTTCTCTAATCATATAGAGAAAAAATTGAATCCGATGAAACTCAAACTCTAGATGATACCATCAGAAAGGATATGTATCGTTATGACCAAAACAAGAACAATTTGGAAGTACAAAACTCATGGAAGTGTTATCACTCTGTAATTTCCAGAGGTTGTAGAAGAAATTGACAGAGGTAACTACCAAACCACTTTGGAAGCTGGAATCTAGCCCTGCCAACTTCAGAGAGGGATCTCTCTATCAGATTTAGATTTGTTCGAGTTTTAAATTGTTAGTCTAGCTATGATAGTTCGAATTTTCTTTGTTTGTTTGAAATAATTGGATGAAAGAATGCTTAATTTTCCATTGGGCTATGGGGTCTATACTTAAAGATGAGGATCAGATTCATATTTTTACAAGGTTTTCTCTAAAGGAAGGGTAGTAAAACTATTGGATCTATTCAAATTAAATGCAATGGATAAGAGGGAGAAGAGGGGAAAGTCCACTAAGAAGAGGAGAAGTTAAGAATTCCTTCACTCAATTTCAGATGAAAACATACAGATCATTAAAAAACCAAAGACAACGTATATGAAATAAATTATGTTCTTTTGAATTTATTTTAATAATTAGAATTGGAAATACATAAAACGATTATAGAGAAAGAGAAAACATTTAACAAAGAGAGAAAAACATCACCAACAATCTGACAAAAGAATCATGTGAATAAGCCTCTTTTATTAATGGTCGATCCGTTGAAAAATTACACAATAGCTGCTGGGTGAAAAAATCAACCCTCAATACTTCGAAGAGAGAAGTATTTGTAAAACTGTTTACATCATATCCTGTCATAAATGACTAGGCTATTATGGAGGAATATCTAACTAACTGGATCTCTAAAATACCAAATATAGGGATTTTTTTATTTTATCGGATCCTTTGTGTTGATTTGGTGAGGGTGGTTGGTGACTCATCTCTTTGACTTTGGTTGGTTGCTCCATGCTGACTAGAACACCATAATTGTATGTAGTCAAGTAGTGTGCATAGGTCTTCCCACCTCTTTTTACGTGGGATGGAAATCTTGAGTAATTTCTTGTATATCTCATCCGTTTCAGTATACTTGGAAAAGGTAGGTTTAGTGATGAAGATATTCTTAATATCATGTTGAATATTCAAGTCCAACTTTAGTGTCTCCAGGAAAGATTTACCAGTAATGATTCCCTGTATCCCTGCAAACTTTGAACTGTCCTTTTCTACTGTACTCATTTTCTATTTGTAATCAGACAGAGTGATCAATTTGTCATTTAATACTAATAATCCGGGAAGACCTTTCTTATGTAGCACTTCAAACTTACTGAAAACTATTTTCACACCTATGTCCATCACTTGGTCCTTTTCTTATAGCTGCAATATAAATCCGTTTTTGGTTAGGACATTCTTGATCTCAAGGATGGTATATGTTCTATCCTCAATTTCTAATTCTTCTAACTCCTTCTTGTTTTTGGAGTTTAGAAATATGATAAGTTCGTTGGCCTCTGTGGGTGTTTCTCCTAACCCTTCCTTGATGATCTCAATTTATCCTCTAGAATTATGTACTAATTCATACTGCTCAAAGATGATATGTATCGACAACCAGATTTCTGACATTGACTTGTTGATATCTACCCAAATATTTTCCTTAGTTTGGGCTAAGGTTTTTTCAATGGAAGTCTCTTTCTATAGTTTTTGGAATTTTTGACTAAGCCTTTGATACTTATGCATCTCTTCCTGGTGAATAGCTTGGAACATTGACTTCAATTCCTACAATTTATTTACCTCTTCCTATATTTTCCTAATCTCTTCCCCTTGAATGAACATATCTTCCATGGATTTTACAATTTTTTCGGATGCATCTGGAATTTGTACTGGGATTGATGATGGAATTTATGTTGATGTGGAAGATTATGTTGTTCTAGTTCTGATCATAGGGACTTCCTCTACTAGGATCATGGCCATATTCACATTTTTTTCCTTTTCCTTTATCATTTTATCTATTTATACTTCCATTTCTCTTATCTGTGCATTATGTTCCATGATAATCTTCAACATTTCTTCTTTGTGGCCTTCAGTCTCAGCCACTTCTTTGGCTTGTGGATCTTCTGTTGCTGGAAGCTTCAGCTTCTTTCTTAGAGATGTTATATCAACACTCTTATTTTTTAATAACTCCTCTGTTTCCTTGACATTTGTTGGATCATACCCAATCTTCAACAACAATTCTTGTAATGATTTAATTTTGTTTTCTTTCGCCAAAGAAGATATTTTCTTCACCTTCAATTGGGACTAAATGTTGTTCAGGGATGCTTGCAACTTTGAAGAAGTCATTGAGGTGTTTTTCAAGGTATAGAATATCATCTCTCCTGTCTTCCCATGGATATCCATTTGGTCCACTCTATGGAAATCCTTTACATCAAACTCAAAGGAAGTCTTATTGCAGTCTGCAGTTGTTTTAGGCTAAGGAACTTTTGCTTGCAAGAATTCCATTTTCATTCTTCCTCTCTCTTTCTCAAAATATGACAACAACCTTTGTTGATCAATGGAGTTCTTATTCTAGAACTGAGCATAGGTGATGCTATTGAGGAGCTCATTTCTTTGCTTGATTTGTTTGTACTTGTCAAAAATATTTGACTTTGTTTGGTCATGCAATGATTCGGTTGTCAGAGTAGTGTATGTTTGTCTTTGAGATGTTGGTGATGATGTAGACACTATGAATTAATAGTATGAGTAGGCTAAAGAGTGGCGTCCCTCCATGAATATGGTGGATTTCATTTCTCCTTTCCTTGAGAAAATATGGTGCATGAATGGTCTTGACCCTCTTTCTGTAAACTTGGAAATCCTCAACTGATACCTTTGTGAAAGAAGGAAAAACCTCCTTTCTTGATATCTTATCTGCTTTCTTTTGAGGTGTGTTAGTATCTAAGTCAATTACAGGGAAGGTTGTTCCTCTATTTCTAGCAAGGTGTTCTCCTGCCACTTTGTTTGGTTAATGTATTTCCCCACATATGGATTCTGTGTGTGAGCATAAGAGTGATCCTTTGTTTGAATCTCATCTTTGAGATGACATCAAATGGGTCATAAGCCCAAGTGGAACTCTGAGTAAACCTTATATGTTTCAAGAGGTTATCTTCCTCTTCTCTTTTCGATATGTTGTTGCAGATGAAAGGGCCAATCTAGGTATTGATTCTGAGTTGTTGATTCTTATTTTCTACAACAAAGTGGATGTCATCTGAGTTCACCATCTGCCTTATGTATTCTAGTGAAAAAATCCTCACATGGAGGTATTTGGGCAATCTATAAGGTGTCATTTCACACCCATACACTCTTATCTCTATGTGGTTTTGTTATAAATACCAATCCCATGTCTTGTCTAGATCAGAAAGGTGAATGACTCTTTGAATTTCTTCATTGATCCTTGGCTTTATGTTGTTGTTTAGCATGCAAACCATTAGGTGATAGAACTGGTCTATGAAGTCCTTGACATTATACTTTGTTGAATTTTCCCTCACTAGTGAGGTCCATGAGGTCACTGACTGTGGTTTTCCTTCCTGGTTTAATTTATTAAATTCACATGGAAACCTATCTGAATGGAAAAAAAATGAAGAATATCTGAACATTCCTTCTGTTGGAAACCTGAAAAGTTGATCATGAATGTTATCAGCCACAAACTGACTGAAATCAAATTTAATTGTCTCTTTATTTTGTGGAAAAAATGGATAAAAACCTAGGATAGGATCAACTACCCATTCATCTAAGAAATAACCTAACAAATAACAAAGAATGGAAATGATCTGGTTGGCCTTGACAGTGAATATGGAGGATGAATAAGGGGGATTTTTCTTGGGTAATTGGGCGTCTTCTGGTAGAAAAATCTCAAAAATATGGGCTCTTTGGGGGAAGGTGATCTTATGGTACACGTCATTTAGGAATTCAATGGAAAAGGGGATGGTTGCATCATTTCTAGGGATTTGCATCATCTGGTCAATGGATTCAGAAGTGACTATGAACAAGGTTTAGCTAGAGGAAGAAACAATGGCCCTTTGGCCGGGAGAATATCGAGCTTGGAATGTGAGGGAGAATTCATGGAAATGGTGAGTTTGTGGGAACATATACAGAGTTAAATTGAACTCCCAGAGTCAAATTTCAATGCTCTGGTCCAGGAATATGTCTTTTATCCAAGAGTGAAATTCGAAGAAGTGGAATTCACACCTTGAATATGTGATTTTATAGTCCTTATCCGCCAGAGGGATGTGGTCCACGTCGACAGAAGGAGGAAGGATCAGGTCCTTATATGTATCAGTGGATTTGGCCTTGGGGACCATGATTAAAAAAACTTAAGGTAAATGAATGGAATACTATGATTACCTGGGACAAAATATGCCTATTGATGGTGGAGGTTGCGGCAATTGGCTTGATAGCTTGTTTTGGAGTGGTGTCCAAAGTGTCTGCATAAAAAAATGGCATTGCAGGGTGATGAAAAGGGGTTTTATAGCATGATGGAGGTGGTATGTTATGGTGTGGGGTGGTGACAGGGTGGTTAATGGTCACGTGGAGCGATTTAATTAGGTAACATGCATGTAGTATGGGACAAATGGAAGGTGGAAGTAGGGTACGATGGAAAAGTGAGGTGAGAGGTATTGGGTAGTGTTTTGGGGGGTTTTCAGAGGGGTGGGGTAGGTGGTAAGAATATTTTGGAGGGAGGTTATGAAATGATGTGAGAGTGCCATGTTAGGTGGGCCCTACGCAGGGAAAC